>VDFB02265877.1:0-12819 GCA_007258455.2 Sequoia sempervirens
GGCATGTTACATTCTAGATAGATTAATACTTGCCATTGCATGTTAAAATCCTTCACCCTTGACCCCCTCTCACCACTTTGTTCAATCACAGAACAGGCACAATGTGTGTCCCATTGATTCATAGAGATCCTTTGTCACATAATTGAAGGCCTTCAGTGGTTTACTCTGATTTGTAGAGATTGGAATCGGTGTAATCTATGGATTTTGACTATGTAATCAATCTTTTGAACTTCACTAATAAATCAAACCTTTTCTATTTCACGTGCAATCGCAATATAGCATGTGTGTTAACATAGATTTGATTAAATTTGAGTGTTGGAGGTTATTTGTTGTCAGATGAAAAACATTTATTTTTATAAAGTTCAACCCACTTTGCTTGCTCATTCTGTAGTTCAAGTTTCACACAACAATGTCTTTTCACACAACAATGTCTTAATTATTGGCCTTGGCCTGGTGGGCCATCCTGACTAAATAGTATTCGATAATATAAATATTATCTTTAGAATCATAGACAATTCTCATTCACATAGAAAATTTTATTTATTGTCCATGTAATGCAGGCAGCAGATCCCTCTCACAACCCACTAGCGAGGATGCAGGTCATATAATGATATTCTATAAAATAGTAGCAGTATTTTACTGCTCTTAACTTTTATTTGTCCATCAGCGGAAATAGCCAAAAGATTTTTGGGGACACCATTTGATGCCCAAAATAGCCAATCACATACATGTCTTCGGATGCCAAATTCCAAGCCTTGTCCGAAGGCCACTTGAGATGACTGCAGTCAACGATAAGTCTATTGTGTTCCATATCCTTCATCATCATACCTTGTACATATTCTATCTTTTTATTAATAGTGATGCAATCTAAGACATATTTCTTCTGATTTTCTGGTGTTAATTTACCATTAATATTTCATTGATTATGATTGTGAACTTCAAAATGCAAAATCCACATTAATGATTTCTGTAGAATGGTTTGAAAACATGTAGTTATAACTTATAGGCTGCATAGGTGGCCTTGATATCACATTTGACTATGAAGTGCATAAAGACAGAGAAAGAAAGATATAAATTATATTTATGTCCACAATGACCAAAAAATGGTCAATGGGACTGGAACGTACAACTGTTATAATATTGAATTACTAGGACAGAAAAGGTCCTGAACTTAAACAAAATAAAGCAAGGAAAAGCAAGAAAACAATGAAATGGACAAATGGAGGTAAACTTAACACAGTATCCCTGAAAACAAGTACAAGTACAAATAGCTGTTTGAAGGGAGGACCCCTCAATGTGGTTGAAGCATAACATGGATTTTACTCAAGCTGGATCAGGAAATTTCAGTTTGGGTTAAGTTCTTTCAGTTTTCTCACAAATTCTTTGAGATAGATTGCATGGTTTGTGTTGGAATTGTTTTTTTCTTGCAATCTTTTACCGGCCAGTAAAAGTTTTCTAAATTAATGTTGTTTCTTTGAGAAATATGAGACAACGCCATTAGAAAAATGAATGATTATCAATAAATTGATTTTTGGTTATTCATGTCCTATTGTTCAGACCTGGGTATGTTACAAGGAGCCCACATGGATAGGTGCATTCGTTTGGACGATTTTGTTGATTTGCCTTGGCAGGTATGTAATTCTTTTCATTTTCTGGTAGGATGCCCTATGGAGTCCTGATTATGCAAGCATAATACCTTTCAGTCTGATTTGTAAATACAGATTATAGACACATATAAAGATTTTTATGCCTTGCGCAGTATGGTGACATGCTGGTATATTGCCATCCAGCTATTCAAAATTTCACCTCAAGATCCACTTTATCTTGCCTTATTGAAGGACCGCCATGCTAGGTAAACTACCCAATTGTGTTCTTCTGGTTCAAGTCTAGTTTTGAATTTGGTAATTATCACAAGTTCATTTACACCTTTATCATGTAAGTTCATGAAATTATGTTATGACTGATTTTAATTGGTTTAATAGTAATACCATTACTTGGATCTGTAAGATGAACCAGTCATTTGATTTTGTTGGCAGGAAAGGTGGTTGAGCAGTGGAATCTCAAATGCCAGTGAATCCATATAATTTGACAATCCGGAAAAAGTTATGAATCTTATAGCATGACCATGTTAGTTTAATGCTTTTACGATTTTATCCTGGTATACAAATGCACCTATATGTGAATGCCATTGCTGTATATATATGTCATGCTAAAGGCTCCCATGTTCTGATGCTTGTCTCAAGCTCATGTTGGCATTATGAAGTGGTGCAAATATAAACATGATCTTTTAATGATTAACATATATAGAGACAACTCTTTATCTTTTGACAATTACTTTATGTAATGGGCATCTACAATTTCTTTTGGGAAACTTCACAATGTACATAATCCAATTTGTGCCTCGTATTTTTGTGAAAATAAACCAATAAACCGTTGTGTTCAAGATAACGAATAATTTGAGTGAAATAAAAACTTGTGCTTCTATTTATATCAGATCATAATTTGGTGCCTAAGAGTCCCATATGAATAAATATTGTATTTGTTGTTTAAAATCAGTTTTCATGTTCCTTTCCTCGAGCTGACCTCAACACCCGGGTTTTAATTAAAAGTGTTTTTCAACACACACACACACACACACAGAGACAAATTTCAAACGTTGGCTTGAATTTCTTCCCATGGGTCCT
Organism: Sequoia sempervirens; assembly: GCA_007258455.2. NCBI lineage: Eukaryota > Viridiplantae > Streptophyta > Pinopsida > Cupressales > Cupressaceae > Sequoia > Sequoia sempervirens. The sequence continues at coordinate 2,685 of VDFB02265877.1, forward strand.
AATTTGATGAAGGTATATCTACAAGCTCATTCTTTCATTTGGGGATCATCCAAATTTTCAAATTACTTCTAAGTTAACATTTGAGTGATTCAGTTCAGGGACAAAAACCCTGGAGTAGAAGTGTGTGAGGAGAGGATGAAAATCCTCCTCTCACGGACATTGGCAATTGCACCCTAGATTACATAATTGAACTAATTTCAAGTTTGATATTGCAGGTCTACAGGTCTAAGTTGCAGGCAAGGTTGTAAGGTGCTACTTATTTAGGTGTTTACAATTTTGTTAAGGATATGTTGATAATATTGTATCTGCCCATTATATGTCACCAACACTAGAGGTTATGACACTATCACCAACAATCGCTAGAGAGTCCATCCCAGCATAGGCGATCATCTAATGTCACCCATATGCCTAGGCAAGTCCAAATAAATTGGAGTTTCACCCATCAACTCAAACAAATCTAAATAAATAAGATTTGGCCACTGTGTGTGTTTAGGGAATGAGAAGGTTGTTGTGGGTTGTATCACATTCAACCATTAGAGGTGCAAGCTGATTAGTTCAGTATCTCTCACACGTGCTGCTGCTGGTCACAAAACCCATGCAATTGAAGAGGTAAGCTTGGCAACACTCACATTCCCATCACCTACAACTTGGGGTGTCATAACAATGGTCTCATCAAAGAAATGACCAATTTGTGCCAGGGTTGAGCACTACTATGATTAAATGTGCCTCTCATGCTTGAGTTATTGAGTGAAAATTCCAATTCTTTGAACTAGTGCTATATTGCAGTGTTACTCCAAGTTTCCGGGATGGGGACGACAAGGGACGGCGGGACGAGTCCCCAAGTTTCCGATTTTTGAGTCCAGATTTGGGGACGGCGGGGGACGGCTATATAAAAATGTAGGGAAATTTTAAATAGTCATATGATAACATGGATAAGGCATGCATACTATACATTATAGAACCTTAACATATAACATTTGTGTTCAACATTATGCGAATACTCAATATGCATTCAAAATTAACATACACGAATCATGAAAAAACCTCCAAGTTATAAATTATAAACTTATGTAAAAATGCGCAAAGGCTACATTGCTGCCATATAGTTTTAAAGTTTGCTATGAAAATCAAAATACAATATCGTATGTCAATAATGAATAAACAAAGAGCGTTGCTGCCCCTAATCATCTCTCATAATCGCATCAAAATCAGAGTCATCCTCTAAGTCACTGCCACTGTGATGGTCCTCCTTAACCAACGAAACCCCAACGAAACCCTCAGCTATCTTCTCCTCATCTACCTGGGCCACGTCCTTGGGATCAATATCCCACCGTAAAGCTGGGGTCTGTCAATACTTTGGAGTTTGCCGATCCTAAAGCCGAAGAGCACCATGAACAACCACTAGCTTCTCCGCTCGTCTAGAGGTAAGTCTGTTCCTCTTGAGGGAGTGGATAAAGCTATATGTGGACCAATTCCTCTCTGTAGCAGAGGAATTGGCAACTTGTGTAAGAAGGCGAGTAGCAAGTGTCTTCAACTGCGGTGTATCCCTCCCATGATAGGTCCACCATCCAATAGGGTTTGATTGAGCTAATATAGCTCTATCCAACCTCGCCTATGGTTTACTCAAGTTTGGGCCATTGAGATTTGCAGAGTTTAGGAATTGTGTCTGAAGTAGTGAAGCCTGCTCTACTGGATAAATCTTTTCAATGGCCCGTGTGAACCCATCTAAAACCTTAGGGTCATCACATGGAGGCACCCTACCAGCCCTTGGTGCATACCATTTTGGATTTAGAGCAAAGACAACCATATGAAGTGGAGTGTTCATTGTATTCCACCTCCGTGTCACAATGGGCCTAATGTGTTGCTCATATAAATCCAAAGTGGGATCCTTTGCTGAAATAGTTTGCTTGATCTTCCCAAGCATACTGCCAAATGTCTCATATTATATCTCTCCAAGACTAGGAGAGTTTGTATCAGCATATCGGATGGCATCTACAATAGGCGAGATGAAGGAGCAAATATATTTGCATAATGCAAACAAAAAGTTCAAAATAATTAGTTGACAAGTTAATTGACATGTTAGAAACTTCAAAAGTTGGAACATTGGACAATAAAATTAAAATATTAAAATAAAAAATTTTAATATGAAAATTAGCCATCTAATATGTCTCACCTCACATTGGCCCACCAATCGTCATCGAGGATCTTTTGTTTGATGGTCTTTCCTTGAGCAGAACTTGCATTAGGCTATCTATTCCACTCTACATTGACCATCATCGGTCATTAGAGGCTCATACATCCTCTCCAACAAGATGAAGTATGGCACTATCGTTCATTAATTCAATGATTCATTAAAACTAAAATTTAAAACAAAATCAAATTATGAATACAAATTGAAAAGTGAAACAAAATGAAGTGGCATACCTTGTCTCAACATGTTTAGAAACTCGCTGAAAATGTTTTTGAAAGGGAAACAAGTGAGGTGTGGTGATTGCAAATGAACATCAAAAATTTAAAAACAAAAATGTCAGTTATGAATACAAATTGAAAGTGAAACAAAATGAAGTGGCATACCTTGTCTCAACATGTTTAAGAAACTCCTTTGAAAATGTTGAAGAGAGCAAGTGAGGTGTGGTGATTTGATAGTTTGCTTGATCTTCCCAAGCATACTGCCAAATGTCTCATATTATATCTCTCCAAGACTAGGAGAGTTTGTATCAGCATATCGGATGGCATCTACAATAGGCGAGATGAAGGAGCAAATATATTTGCATAATGCAAACAAAAAGTTCAAAATAATTAGTTGACAAGTTAATTGACATGTTAGAAACTTCAAAAGTTGGAACATTGGACAATAAAATTAAAATATTAAAATAAAAATTTTTAATATGAAAATTAGCCATCTAATATGTCTCACCTCACATTGGCCCACCAATCGTCATCGAGGATCTTTTGTTTGATGGTCTTTCCTTGAGAAAAACTTGCAGTAGGCCATCTAGTCCACTCTGCATTGACCATCATCAGTTGTAGAGGCTCATGCATGCTCTCCAACAAGATGAAGTATGTGCATATCTACATTTATTGATTCAATGATTGATTAAAAAATAAAAATTTAAAACAAAATCAGATTATGAATACAAATTGAAAGGGAAACAAAATGAAGTGGCATACCTTGTCCCAACATGTTTAAGAGACTCCTTCTTTGAAAATGTTTTGAAGAGAGCAAGTGAGGTGTAGTGATTGCAAATGAACATCTGAATATCTCTAGCTTCTGCCACCGTTTGCTTCACCCAATCCAACTTCCCTATGTCTTTCAATGCATTGTTCAATGCATGAACACAACATGGGGTCCAAAATATGTGCCTATAAGTACCCTCCACCGTCAACACAACCGATTTGCACACACGTGCTGAATTGATGATTACCTGCACCACATTTGCAGCCCCAACCTCCTCTATAGCATCTTTCAAAATGGAAAATTGGAAGTCTACATCCTTACATCTCCCCGAACAATCTACGACTCTAAGAAAATGAGAACCAGCAGGGCATGTGACTATGACATTGATGAGTGGCCGATGTCTAACATCAGTCCACCCATCCATCACTATAGAGCACCCCGTCCTCATCCACGTTTGCCTCATCTCCTCCATTAACACATTAACTTTGGAGTACTCTTTGTCTAGGAGGGTGGTGCGTAGCTTATGATCTCCATGGGGTATGAATGAAGGACCAACAGTGGCTATGTCTTTCACCATTTGTTTGAAATAAGAGGAACAAACCACATGAAATGGGATGGCATGGGAAAAAATGAATTTGGCAATGGAAGATTCAATGGCTTCTTGTGCTTGGTTATTAAATATAGACTCAACTGAAGATGCCTTCCCACTACCACTCACCTTCCTCTTTCCTCTTGAGGCAACTCCACTACTACCAACCGTGGAAGGAATAGGAGTAGGCATAGATGATTGTGAACTTGGGAAAGAAGGTGACCCACCTTGAACCCCACCATCCAACTCCATTTGAATTTTTTGGCACTCTAAAAATAGTTCATCTGTTAATGCAGGACATACTCTAACTCCATGGCCCACCTCACCCAAAAAATGAGACCTAACTCTTGTGTAGTTGCCCCTAAATTCCTTTTCACAAATATAGCAAAACCACACACTACTCCTTTTTGATTTTTTTTATCTTTCACCCACGGGTGTAACATATTAAAGGAATGGTTTTTTTTTGTTTAATGGATGTTTTGTATAGTATTCCATGGTATTGGTATTTGTTGTTGAAGGGCATTGGATTGGGTTTATTTTCTCTCCACTACCACCCCCACCACTTTCCCTTCTAGTTTTCACTTCAACATCACTATCACTCCCTTCTTCACTACTGCTCATGTTTTTTATATTTAGAATGCAAGTTTCAACTGAAAATGCAAAAATAAATAAATCATACAATGTATGCTTGAGATTTTGCAAAAAAAAAAGAAAAAAAAAGAGTGAAGAGAAATGCATACCTCTTTGGTGGATTTGCACTCCCAACAACACTAATTTCAACCTCATTTCCTCCTTCAAGTTGCTGCTCCTCTTTCAATGGTTGCAACTTCTTTTGCTCTCAAACCCTTGGCTGCTCAAACAAACAAATGCATAAAATGAATGTTAGAGAGGCCTTTTTTTCATCATAAAAGAGTAAAAAACAATGGGCCCCACAAATGCCATGTAGGCAAGGGCGTTTCTTTTTTATTTTGAGTTAAAAGCACTTTAGATGTGGGGGAAGGCTGGCCGTCCCCGGGATGGTTCAGCCGTCCTCGGGACTGGTCAACCGTCCCCCCATTTCAGGGACGGTTTCCTATTTTGGGGCAGAAAAGGGAGTGGTCCCCTAGCATCCCCCAACCGTCCCCCTGTACCCGAGACGTCTCAGGGACATGGATGGGGCATTTCACGGGGGGGTGACACATCCCCGGGTTTCCCTACTGTATTGGAATACTTGGTTCGCAAGCTTGTCATAATGAATCAATTATTTGTATACATTTAGTTGATAAACTTTCAAGTAGTCAATGGATTAAACCTAATGAGTTATTATGAGTTTTTTGATGGTCAATATGAGCAAACTGCAACTATTGCATTTCTCATATTTGCGAATCTGTAATAAAATTTAAAAGGGTTTACCAGTGATATAAAGGCCTAGGAGAGGTAGCAAGTGAGTTTATTTTTCTTCATTTATTATAACCAGAAAACAAAAAAAGTCTTATATAGGACACCACATTGGTATTAGAGCCTTAGTCCTAGAAGCTTGTGGATGAAATTGTTGAATCTATGCATTAATGTCACAGAGATCTTAGGGCTTTAGAAAGGCATAGGGCTTTAGAAAGGGAGAGAAAAAGGTTGGAGGTTGCACAAAGAATAATCAATATTGGAATAGGAGGTAGAGGTAAGAAAAATATGGTAGATTAGGGAGAGAAACTCGATGCCTTCATCCAAAAGCAAGAGTAGACAAATCAGTTGGTAATCCAGATGATACAACAAATGAATGCCGCTTAAATACCACTAGACCCACACAAAATTTTATAGGTGAAAGGAGTAACTTGAATGGCCTAACCAATCACAATAGAGCTTCAATTGGATTAGTAGTTAAACTCTTTAAGCCCAACTTTATATCCAAAGAAGAGGCACCACTTGAAGTAGAAGAGCATAACCTAGCAACATATGACATTAATGCTTCCATGGATGAGTATGTGGGTCTTGATCTGGATATCATAAATCAAATTATATTTGCAAATTATTGCAATTTCAGGTCAAGGAGTTGACCCAAAATGGATAGAAGACCCACATGACAATCCCATAGAGATTTGTAGTAGAAATTGAGTAGGTTAATCCTTCCCCCTTTTGATAGATCAAGACTAAGTACTATGCGAGGTTGGGACCAAAAGTTGGATACACATCATTCACTTAGCCCTATGTTGGAAGAGGAAGCTATCAAATTTGCAATTCTTCATTTGAAGGGTATAGTCCGTGAGTGGTGGCATCACAAGATAATCACCCAAGGACATAGTTACATTGTCACCTATGTTAATTTTACATAGAAACTTAAGGATATATTTGATATGAAGGACCCTAAGATATATTTCAGGGAATTGGCCTAGTTGAGACATGGTACAGTGGATGATTATGTAGTAGAATTCCAATGAATATTAGTTATGGTTCCATATGTGATACAAAGGAGGCTCATTGTCTTATTTGTGAAGATACTAGCCAAACCATTTAGGGGTTTAGTCAAGGCTTTTGACCTAGTATCTCTACAAGATGCCATCAAGAGAGCATTGAATTTGGAGGATTCAATGACTAAGAACAAGTCCTACTCCAAGAGGGCACCATTGAGTCAACATAAGAAACATTTTCATAAGGTTTTCCTTCAATTGAAGGCACTACTTCCTAAGCCAAGTAAGATGGAAGAGTCCAAAAATGAGCTTCAAAGCAAAAAATAATGCTTTTCTTGCAAAGAGCCTTGGGAGCCAAGACACAAATGTTTTGGAAAGGGATAGGTGCGCTACATAGAGGTGATTTCCAATGAGGATTTGAATGTAGAATAACTTGAATCTAAGGTTGTAGTTGAGGTGAAACATGAGGGCAAGGGAGGAGAGGAGTCACCAGGCTATACACTAGCTACACTTTTAGACACATCGGTACCATCCTTTTCGAGCCAAAGGAGTCTTACAGGAATGTAGAGTGACAGTCTTGATCGATAGTGGGGCTACCCACGATTTGATTATTCAAGGTTTGGTGACTAGGATGGGATTGAGGACAAATGATTTAGAGGGATTCAATGCTATAATGGTTGATAGGTTTACTATTTTGAATGAAGCTATGAATTGGTGAGGCCACAAATGGGGGACCTCATCCCCAACATGAAGACTTAGCAATAACACCCCAATAGAGGTTTGAACCTTGGTGGAAAGAAACACAATGTCACAACTTAATCATCACACTATGCCATTACTAGTGAAAGGATCTAGCATCTTGATATGACCCTAGGGAGACAAAGTGCGAGATAATTTTGTCGTTGGCATTGGTGAGAATTTCGGTGTGTAATGGTTGAATCACATGGAGTTTACCCAAAACTATCAAACTATGGAGTTGAGCTTCAAATCTGGAAGAGAGGAGGTGGTTCTTTGAGGCTTATCCAATGGGGTTTTGAGGATTGTGTCTACTAAAATGATGGCGAGGGATTCTCATAGGGACTAGGTGGCTTGAGCAACACATTGTTTGATTATAAACACTAGGCCATCAAAGGATAGGAGATCTTACCATGTTGACATCCAATCCATCTTGGATAAGCATAGCAAGGTGTTTAGTGATATTCATTCATGGTAGCCATCCAATAGAGGTTTTCAACATGTTATTGAATTGGAGGAAGGATCAAAGTAGGTCATCACTACACCTTATCGTCATCCTAGGAGGCACAAGGAAGATAATGAGAAGACGATTAACGAGTTGTCGGATAGGCAACACATACGATTGAACTTTATCGCATTTTCCTCTTTTGTGGTATTGGTCAAGAAGGATGGTACTATGAGGGATGACATCAGATTAACTAGAAACCTCAACAGAGAAGATATCATAGAGACCTACCCCATTTTAAGATGGATGGAGTGAAACCAATGAGCACATGATGTATTGCACTGAACATTGATCATAGATAAGCCTGTGATCAAACAAGGAGTGAGATTGATGATGCACACATAAAAGCAAGCTCATTGAGTCATGGTTCCATGATCATATATTTAGTTGACAATCATGCCAAGGCTAGATGCCACATGGTGGAGCTATTTATTAAATGGTTAGAAATTTTACTAATTTGGATTTTTGATGACATCTTGGTTATATTCAGACCTTGGAGGACTCATTCAGAGACACAGGTGGGAATGTTTGGTGTTTTGAGCAACAATGCTAAAATATCAAAGTATTGAGTTGGATTGAGCATATATACCATCATCCAGAACATCATTAAAGGTGCCCAGGGTCACCTAAGTTCTGCTGCCTTGAGAGGATTTTTGAATTATACAGCTATTACATGAAGGTTATGTCGAGGGATTTTTAAGCTTGCCATTCCATGAAATTGATTTTAGTAGAAGAGGTTACAACTTGGGTAGATTAGAATCTAGAGTAATTTTAGATGGCTCAAGGAGGCAAATGACTCATATGTTCATTTTTACTTCCTTCAGGTGCTACTTCACTTTTGTTTTAGAGAGCCATGCTTTTGGGGAGGGACTAAGGTGGTTTGATGCAAAACAAACACCCCATAGCATTTGAGAGTAGGAAGTTCAAGGAGTTTGGATTTGTTTTTAATTTACAACAAGGAGATGTTAGCCATCATGCATGCACTAGCCAAATTCAGACAATATTGGGTTTGTGGGATATTTGTAGTGGAAATAGATCATAATAGTTTGAAGTTCCCCCTCAATAAGAAGGATTTGAATGGTAGACAACAAAAGTAAGCTATAGACCTATGATTTTGATATTGAGTATGATAACGGGAAGAATAATATTATGGTTGATTTATTACCTAGGAAGCTCTATTGTGTTCCACGATTGATATATCTATTGATTGAAGATTTTCTATAATAACCAAATATGCTAAAAACACATTTGCTATTGATATTTTAGATGACAAGTTGTAAGATGATAGGGACAAGCTGGTTGATGAGCTCATCCTCTATAAGGACAGCGCATCTTGTTCCATAATTGAAGATAAAAGAAAAAATCTTGAAGGCCTGTCATGACGCATCATTAGTGGGTCACCTAAGGTATTACAAGACGTACAAGTACAAATTCAAGAGTGATGTTTTGAGGCATGTTATAGAGTGTTTGGCTTGTCAGTAAAACAAATCAAAGCATGCATTTCTAGTTGGGTTGTTGCAGCCTTTACCCATTCCACATTAGAAATGGGAGAGTATATCCATGGATTTTATCACGAGTCTTCCAAGAGTACATGGTAAGGATTGTATTTTCATGGTGGTGGATAAACTCACTAAGTATGCTCATTTTTATGCTATATCTTTGGAGTATAAGACTCCATAGGTGGCTGATTTGTTTTTTAAAGAGATGTTTAGACTATATGAGCTGCCAAGAAATATTGTTAGTGATAGGGATAAGAAGTTAATAAGCTTGTTTTTACAATTTTTTTTCAATTGATAGGTACAAAGTTAACTCCAAGCACTAGTTATTACTCTCAAATAGATGAAAAAACATAGAATGTGAACAAATGGATTGAGGGGTATTTGAGGAATTATATAATGGGGATCCAAACAATCTCAATTAAGTGGCTCCACTTTGGGAGTATTGTTACAACTCCATTCACCATATGTTTAATTGTATGACTCCTTTCAATGCACTATATGGTTATGATGCATTTTTATGTGTATTTGATTCTTTCAGATACAAAAGTTCCTAGAGCTAGAGGTTTAGTACAACAAAGCCTAGATATTTTGAATGCTCTTAAGAAGAACCCGTGGTAGGCCCAAAATTAGCAAATGATGTATGTGGTTTTCCATCATTTGAGAGAACATTCAAGGTTGGAGACATGGTTTTTCTAAGGTTATAGCTTGATAGACAATCTTACCTCGAGGTGAGTGGCGCAAAAAAACTTAAACCACAATTTTATGGGCCTTACAAGATCATACAAAAGGACATGTGAGGTTGCATATGAGTTGGAAATGTCAAGAAATAGTAGAATTCATAATTTTTTTCATGTGTCATACATTAAGAGGGCTCTTAAACAATAGGGTATGCCTTTCTTAGGGTTGCCACCACTTGATGATGAAGGAAAATTGATCTTGGAGTCCAAGGCTATCATTGCCACGAAAGAGAGAAGGCTAAGAAACAAAATCATTCTAGAATATTTGGTGAAATAGAAGAATTTTCCACTCGATGATGGCACATGAAGAGTGGAGATTTTTGATCATCCAAATTTGAAATTGCTTGAGGGCAAGTAATTTGGGTAAGAGAGGATTGTCATGTCTCTTTCCTCCATTCGACCTTAACACCAATTAGTGTTATTAATTATAAATGTTTTTCAACACTAATAATAATAAGCTAAATTTAAATTTGGGTGTCAAATTGGTTCCATGGGTCTTGATTTGATGAAG
>VDFB02265878.1:0-102805 GCA_007258455.2 Sequoia sempervirens
TATTATGCCTTTGGAGTTGGAGATTTTGTATTTACGAGATTCCCTTAAAGGGATAATTGATGATGAAACCTATCGAGTTAACCATTTTCATCAGCTGGAGATGCTTGATGAGCGCTATTTACGAACCCTTGAACATCTTAAATCTTATCAATAGTGGTTATCTAGGCAATATAATCAGAGTGTGCTTCCTAGGAATTTTAAAATAGGAACACTAGTTCTCTATCAAAACTAGAGAAATGCAAATATGCCACCTGATCAAAGAGGAAAATTCAGTCCTAATTGGTTAGGCGCTTATATTGTGATCTTCATATATGGTTCAGGTGCCTATGGATTTGTTAAGGTTAGAAGCATATATCTAACAGTTAAATGCAGATTTGATCAATAAAACAGAGAAATAAATCACATAGAAAATTATAGCAAAAACAAGACAACACAAAAAATTTAACATGGTTCACCCAATCTGGGCTACATCCACAAAACCGTAGCCATCCAATGATTTTATTATCCAGTGCAAAACTTATTACAATCTCGTGAATAATCGCCTTTTTCTACATAATGTAACTCCCATCCCAACCCCTTATACATGTCGAGTGTATAGTATAGCATGATCAATTGCCACATACCACAACAATCTCCCACTTGGAGACTGATCAAGCTCCATACCAAACAATCGCCCACTTGGAGACTAATCCTGGATGACACCGTTGCACTTACAGCTGCCATTAGAAATAATCACCTTGGACCTTGCTGCTCTATTATACTTGAATTCAACCTTGAAGGCCAACTAAAGATGAAGAGGAGCTTAGCTTCTCCCTTTTCACATCCTTCGTAAACATATCCCTTGGATTGGCATCTATATGTATCTTGTCCAGCTTGACCTGTCCATCCTCCAATACTGACCAAATGAAATGATATGTCAATTGTATGTGTTTGGTTTTAGAGTGCAATGCAAAATTATTTGCAAGATGTATAGCACTTTGTCTGTCTATAAACAAGTAATTTTCAGCCTGTTGTTTTCCCAACTCTTCCATGAAAATTTGCAGCCATATCATCTCCTTTTATGCCTCTGTTGCAACAACATACTCTGCCTCTGTGGTAGATAAAGCAACCACCTTTTACAGCTGAGAAATCCAACTGACTGCTATCCCACCAACTACAAATACATAACCTGTGGTACTCCGCCTGGTATCTATATCCCCTACTAAATATGAGTCAACATAGATTTTTAAATTATTATTAGAGCCCCCAAAACATAAACATTTATTGGATGTACCTCTCAAGTACCTAAGAATCCATTTTACCACATTCCAATGCTCAACACCAGGATGACTCATATACCTGCTAACAACTCCTACAACATGTGCAATATCTAGTCTTGTACATACCATGGCATACATTAAACTACCTACAACTGAAGCATATGGTACCTTGGACATTTTTTCTTCCTCCTCTTGTGTCTTTGGACACATATCCTTAATCAATTTAAGATGAGTAGGAAAAGGTGTGTTGACAACTTTTTCATTTGCCATTTGAAATCTCTACAACACCTTCTCAACATAATCAGCCTGAGATAAAAACAATTTTCTATTTTTCCCATCTCTTGTAATCTTCATACCAAGGATTTTCTTTGCTTCCCCCAAATCCTTTATAACAAATGAATTTGCTAACTGTTGTTTTAACTCCCTTATGTGATCCATGTTAGACCCTGCTATAAGCATATCATCAACATATAAACATAAGATAATGTAGCTATCATCATCTAACCTCTTAAAATAAACACAATGGTCTGAATTACACTGATTGTAGCCTTGCTCAGCCATAAAACTGTCAAATTTAATATACCATTGGCGAGGTGCTTGCTTCAATCCATATAGACTTTTCTTCAATTTGCATACAAGTTTATCCTTACCTTTGACCTCAAATCCTTGTGGTTGTTCCATATATATTTCCTCTTCCAAATCACCATGGAGAAAGGTTGTTTTAACATCAAGTTGTTCTAAATGCAAATCTTCAATAGCCACAATACTTAAAATAGTGAGAATAGAAGTCATTTTAACAACTAGAGAAAATATTTCATTAAAATCAATACCCTTTTCCTGTGCAAATCCCTTTACAACTAATCTAGATTTAAATCTATTCTTACCTCCATCCTCCTCTTTCAGCCTATAAACCCATTTTTTTGGTAAATCCTTTTTACCTGTAGGCAACTTGCATAATTCCCAAGTCTAATTTTTCAGCAAGGAGTCCATTTTTTCTTCCATTCCATGCTCCCACTGAACCTTGGTATCCACTTGCATAGATTCATCATAAAATTTTGGTTCACCAGCATCAGTTAATAAAATAGAATACAAAGAGGGAGAAAATATTTCTGGAGGTCTACTTATCCTTGAAGATCATCTAACATTCACTGGAGTTTGTGGTATTTTTGGTTGTTGTTATTGTTGCGGAGCATGAGGAACCACTAGAACATCGTTGTTTGGTGTATCATCCAACACTACATAATCATTTTCTTTCTTCTCATGCTACTGCAACTGATCTTTGTATAACACTTTCTCATTGAATATGACATCCCTGCTTCTCACAATTTTTGATTTTCAAGATCCCAAAGCCTATAACCAAATTCATCAATGCCATATCCAACAAATATACATTTCTTTGATTTTGCATCAAGCTTGGTTCTATTTTCAGAATCTACATGTGCAAATGCTTCACAACTGAAGGTATTGAGAAAAGAATAACTTTCCTTCTTACCTGTCTGTGCTTCCTTTGGAATACCACAACCGAAAGGATTAGAGGGACCTCTATTGATTAAATAAATAGTAGTGTTTATAGCCTCTACCCACATATTTAAAGGCAACCCAACATGCAATATCATAGTTCGTGCATGCTCCATTATTGTTATGTTAATGCACTCAACCACTCCATTTTCTTGTGGAGTTCTTGGAACTATTTTCTGCCTATGAATACCATTAGAGCAACAATAATCTTCAAACTCTTTCCTACAATACTCACCACCATTATTAGATCTGAGACATTTTAACTTTTTACATGTCTCATTCTCAACCAAGCTTCTCCATTTCTTAAAAGTTTCAAATACATTAGAATTATGCCTAAGGAAATAAAACCATACCTTCCTTGTTGCATCATCAATAAAAGTGACATAATACCGAGAGCCACAAAGAGAAGATACTTGAGCTGGTCCCCATACATCTATATGCACAAGCTCTAATTTCTCATCTTTCTTTTGCTTCCCATCCTTGAGAAAACTAACTCTCTTTTGTTTTCCATACACACAACTTTCAAATAAATCCATATTAACAAATTTCAGACCTGGTAAAACATTCTTTGAATGAAGTAATCTCATACCTTTTGCACTCATATGTCCAAGTCTATTATGCCACAATGTTGATTTAGAATCCATAGCAACTGTCTAATTTTTTGCATTTTGAACTGCAGCAATTGTTCCTGAACATTGATTTTTATTTGCAATAGCTAAAGTAGAAGGAACAATATGACCTGTACAAAGATATAAGGTGCCTACTTTCACACATTTTTCTACCACTAAGGCACCTTTTGTAACCTTCCAATTTTTATCACTAAATGTAACAACACAACCTTCATCATCTAGTTGCCTTGATGAAATTAAATTTATTTTTAGCTTTGGAACATTCCTTACCTCATGTAGTAGCCAATGATTCCCATTCTGTAACTTAATCTTGATTCTTCCCTTTCCAACAATCTAGCAGGGTTCATTATCTCCCAAACAAACCAGCCCAAAATTTCTTTGGACATAGTCAAGAAAATAACTTCTATGGGGTGTAGCATGAAATGAAGCCCCTAAATCTAACACCCAAGAATCATAAGCATTATCAAGAGAAAGAATCAAAGCATCCTCATCAAATTTATTACTTACCACATTTTCCTCGTTATTGCCTTCCTTTCTGTCTCCTTTATTTTCTTGAGACTAACAATATTTCTTTAAATGACTCAACTTACCACAATACCAGCAATCCCTCTTGTCTCTGGATTGGGACCTTTTGTCCTTTGATTTTCCTCGTGACTTCCCACAACTTCCAAAATTGTTTCCTCTCTCCTTTGTTCTGCTCCTACATTCTACATTCAAAACATTGTCTGATGTGGATGTTCCACCTGAGATTTTCCTACGAATCTCCTCACTCAAAATAACACCAACAACATCATCAAATTTCAATGTATTCAAACCAGAAATAGAATTTCTAACAACCATTACCAAGCAATTATGGCTTTCTGGAAAAGAACACATAATCAAAAGAGCCCTAACTTCTTCATCAAAGTTTACATTTACAAAATTTAATTGATTGGTAACTGTATTAAACTCATTTGAATGATCAACAACTGACCCACCTTCTACAATTTTCATATTAAATAAATACTTCATAAGAAATACATTATTTGAAGCAAAATCCTTTTCATATAACTTTGCCAAGGTTTCCATCAACTCTTGAGTTGTATTTGTTGTTGTAATATTGAATGCCACCGATTGTGTCAGACATAAATGAATGGATCTCAGTGCCTTTTTGTCTAGAAGATTCAATTCCTCATCACTCATTATTGCCGATTTCTTTTATGTTCCTTCCAATGGCCTCCATAAATCCTTTCGATAGAGATAATCCTCCATCTGCATCTTCCATAACTGATAGTTCTGCCCAGTGAATTTATCTACCTTCAATTTACCCTCGTTCACCATTGCTCCCACTTAACCGTGAGACTCCCACTCAACAGTGAGACTTTCCTACAGATGATAATCGAACACAACCCACTCTGATACCACTTGTTAGGGTTAGAAGCAGATATCTAATAGTTAAATGCAGATTTGAAATAGAGAAATAAATCACACAAAAATTTAATGTGGCTCACCCAATCAAAGCTACATCCACAAAACTGTAGCCATCCAATGATTTTATTATCTAGTGCAAAACTTATTACAATATCGTGAATAATCACCTTTTTCTACATACTGTAACTCCCATCCCAACCCCTTATAACAAGATTTTTAGAAGCTTCCAGAATTAGGGTTTTACAAAGTCATTTTTTTCTTTTTCGGTGACGACACAAAAAAAATGGGAATTTTTTTTCTTGGGGGTTGCCGCCCTCGAACCACCACCCAGGGCCTAGCCCAACCCTGGACCCCAATGAGGATACATGTCAGGTGTACAGTATAGCATGATCAATCACTACATACCACAACAGGATTATCATCTATGGATGGAACACCTTTAAAAGAGCTTGTTAATGTGATGCATCTTCATTGATACTATGTGTAGCGTTCTATGTGTCAATTATGTGGTGTTCTCTCTACAAAAGAGTAGTAGCACTACATGTGTTGACATTATTCTTTAACACATTATGAAATTTTTTGTGTTGTGAATGACCACGTACATGTGTGAATGTGTGTGACCATGCATCACATTATGTCTATCAAAACCATTAGATCATCATTGTATTTAATTAACATACAACCATGTGTGTTTATTAAGTCATGTTAGCATCTAATGTAAGTATACATCCATATTAGCATATAACATCCATAGCATAAACATATGTGAACAATAAAGAATATACATATCCAAATGAACAATGCCATGAAATCAGAATCAATGTATCCATATATATATATGCATGTATGTATCAAATGTCATGTACATGTATCTGGCCACTACTATAAAAAATGAGTGGTTGTTAAATACATGTCTATAAAAAAGATCTACAAGTATGTATGTATGTATATGTATCTCACCGTAAAAATGATATACAAAACTGATGATGATGCCTCTGATCACTGTGGTGCATGGCTCCCAGAGCCCTCTGGCTTTGGAAGATGCTCTGGAACCCTGGGGAGGTGATGAATGATGGTCATGGAGTGTGAACGATGGGAGCATGATATGGAAAAAGTTTCCCGCATCCCCCTAATCTCCCCTTGTAGGGAGGATATCATCAGCTCTGCCTGCCTCAATTAGTCTGACAGTCACTGAACCTCTATCATGATGATAGCTATTGGCTACTCATTGACATCATCAAGACAACTCTAGAGAACATCACACACCTGCTCGATGACATCATCCCTCCTCACTATTGTGTCTCGCTCGGCGAGCACCGTCCACAGCACCCCTGACAGTTGGTCACGCTATCCTCGAACAGTCGTCAACTCCGCAATGAGTTGGACGATATCCATGCCCCGCTCCTCATAGGAAGTCCTCAGATGTGCAACTAGCTCGAAGCTGGGGGCATGACATCTCACAAATGTTGTCCAGTAAGCCTCAAGGACCGATCCCTAAATTGGCATAGCAGGGGCGACCTCTAAAATACACTGAGCTATAAGCACAGTTTATCCCTGTGTGTCCTTTGCAACCACAAAAAAAGAAAGAGGTATCAGTATCACAAGGCATGTATATACATATATCATAAACAAAAAACTAAAAGCATGGAAACATAAGCAACATATCTCGTATACCTGGGTCCCCTAGCTGCCATGTCAGGTCAGGGTGAGTCAGTACTAGGACCCATGCCGCCGGCATCTGGCTGCTCTCGGTGATGCTAGTGTCGTTGCGGCTGTAGTAGAAGTTGGTGGTGCCAACGAGACAGGGGTAGCTGGTGGGGGGTCTGACCTCCTCTACCGCCTTGGTCTCGTTGGTTCTACCTCCTACTCCTGTGGTGCCTCCTCCTCCTCACCGACCTACTGCCAACCTCTCCTCCTATCCTATGGGAGTTGGGATGGTAGGTCCTCCTATGGACCAGGGTCCCCTCTTGAGGCACCCTTGTCAAACATAGGAGTAGGACAATGCCTCTCCCAACACTGTGTAAAATCAACTACTACCCTGACATTATCCATCATCGCTATAGGGGGCAGATCCTAGTTAGGATCATCATCATCTAAGGGGACAATATCAGTAATAGTGGGACGAGTGAAGTCCCCAACCCTCGTTGCACTCATGTGGGCGCTAGTGTAGGTGGGAACATCTACTGGAATTGTCTGAGGTCGGTCATGTTGTCGCATGACCTAACTCTAGTAGTAGGGTACTATAAAAAAATCCCTTTGGCTAATCAAAAAGTGATCTCATTGTAGGTTCCTCAGGTACCTATTGTCGTCCACCCATCTGAAAAATTGGTAGGGTCTCCACCGAACCCAATCTACAGTGAGAGTGTCAAAATGTAAATGCCAAAACTATAAATCTCTAAATCTCCACTAGCCTATCATGTCATACCAGTGGGCCATGAGGATCTGATATGGCTGTCGCTGGGGAAAATTGACTAGCTGGGTGCACATGATGTGGGAAAAGGCCCACACCTACAAAAGTGTGCACACTATGAGGCTACAGTACTCATAATGCATGTCCCGGCCTAGCTTAGAGGTGCACTAGCATGTCGCACCCCTAGGAAAAAATGGTCCTATGCTCCACTATATTCCTAATAGTGTGGACAAGACCCCCATGTAGGTGTGAGCCTCGCCCGTCAATCGTGATCCGAAAGGTAATGGTCATGACCATGACTCAACGGATCAATGGTACAGTGGTTCTCACATGGTCATACCAGTGCATGTAGATAGGAACCATGTCGTCGATGTCGTCGGTCCTCCCTTTGCAGTAGAGGACCCCTTCCTTCCGCTCTCACGCCGATCACGTATCATCGAGAACCACCCACCGTCCACGGATGGCTAGCTTGAGGATCTAATAAACGTCCTCAAGTGTGATTGTCATCTCTCCATAGGGCAACTAGAAAGATGATGTGGTGGCATCTCAATGCTCCATAAGGGCTTTCAACATCCTCTTATGGTATCTCATCTCTAGTATGGTAAACATGTGCTAGAGACTAACTCGCTCTAGAAGTGTGACCTCATCCTCCGACAGACGGTCCCTCTGCTCACAGACGAGTCAGAATGCTCACCCTCTTGGATGCTCTTGAATCTCTAGGTACTCCTACAAAAAGTAGCAAAAAAATTGAGTCAGAATATTGAAATTTTGCATAAAAAATAATAATAATAATTCAAACCTATGCACACCACGCAAATGTCTGCACGCCACACATCCATCCTAGATCGCCATGGTCACCTTGAAGATGACAGTGTGTCTTTGAGATGATAGCGCAGATATGAGACCTTAGTGCTTATCTTAGACAACAATGTATATGTCAGACGGGGGCGTAAAGAAAGATGCATGCACACCTCGCCGATGGAAAAATTCCTAAAAATGACCTAAAAATCACAAAAAATGAGAATTTGTTGCCTACCTAGTCCACCTCGTGACCCTCAATAATGTCCTAGCATAACTGCTCCAACCTCAACACCTCATACTCTGTTCTGCTCAGCATTTTGCTAACTTTTCTCTCACAAAAGTCAATAATTTGCTTGCAGTGAATAGTGAAAATGACCCTTCTAGGGGCCCACCTAGGTATATATAGGCCCCCTGGGGCCCATTTTTCCTAGAGCTTGTGGCCCCCTCGATTTCTCCTAAATTTTCCCCACCAGGCTAGGGGAAAACTCAGGAGGGGGCATAAGGTCATCTCTTGATCATATTTTTCTTCTAACCGATGATTTTTTCTTGATCATTCCTCTCTCCATAGTAGCTTTCTTCTAATTTTTCGAAGCTAACCTAAAATTTGAGTTTTACAGGTTAACGCTTTGAATGATTTTTCACGACCATTCTGACACTATTTTTTGAGCTCAAATGTTGGGGGCACCTTCAGTACTGATTAGCTCAACTTCGATGGCCTCTATGGTCTCTCTCTGTTGGCACAAAAATTTGTAAAATTCAAAGGTTGGATGAAATTTTTTATTTTCTACTTTAGTGAGGCCGATTTTTTCAAAATTGAGCCCACTAAAGTTGGGACAAAATGTAATGTCATAGAATTGCACCTAGGGGAAATTCCACATTTCGACATTTTTCCTAGCATTTATGACACCTTGAAACATTAATGTTAAAATCCCATGGGTCAAAATTTCATGATTCTGACTCCATGTGGACTTGTGGCTGAGTGACAAAAGCCCAGTGATGCATTTTTCAAGAATCTAGGCTTTGGACGCATGCGTAGTGTGCAGACATCTACGCGGCATGCTAGTGTCCTAGCGGATTCCTGAGTTCAAAACGTGGAATTTGGAATATTAACCCTAGAGACACGTGTCCTAGCGGTTACATTCTGAAAGTAATGGCTCTTTGATGCCCTTGCAAGCATTAAAACTCCTTTTTGACTCTCATTTGGGGGTTGGAAGACATCACTCAAGCTCTCTTATTACTTTGCTCCAACTTTGAGATCTCCTCGCATTTGATAGCAGTGTTGTCACAAGCAAAGCCATGCCAGAATGAGGTCCTCCCAACAGCTACAGTAGCTCTCAAGAAGGCACTCAATGGTGCATCTGTGTGCTTCAGAGAGGGCCTAGGCCCGTTGGTAGCTATCTCTCTCTCTTTCACTTTCCTTTCATATTTTCTCATTTACTATCTTGTGGTCCAAGTTCTACTCCTAAGTGGGTTTTTCTTTCACCACACGCTTCTCATGGTGTGGGTTCTACTCCTGAGCGGGTTTTTCTTTCACCACATGCTTTGTTTACTTCTTTAGCACTCCTTTCCAATTTGGTTTTCCATGAAGGTGGGAACACCAAAGCAGGTTCTGACTAAGGTAGGCCCCTATACAACCACCCACCAACTTTCCTCTTGTCCTTTTGTGTGTAGGTCACAAAAAGGGAGCTTGGAGTGGAGATTCAGACATCCAGTGGAAGGTAAGATTTCCCCAAGAATCCTTGTGTTCATTTTAGTTTCTAGTTTTCTAATTAAGTTATATAGTTTAGCACGACTCACCCCTGAGCTTAGAAGTAGAGCTTATTTTTGTCTGTTTGATTTTATGAGTTCTCTATTGCTCAGGACGCTAGAGCATCCTTTAGGTGACAATGCACCACGCTAGCATCCCTGAACTACACTGACATCTTTTGGCCGAGGGCTCCCTCTTCTGAGACAAAAATATCCTAGTTCTACTCTCTTAAGGTCTCTGGTAGTTTTACTGAAACATAATAGAATCTTTGATATTTATTATTTTGCTAATATGTTATCCTAAGGTGTATAAGGGAAGTTCTTTCCTTGGTGATCTCTTGAGAAAGGAGAGACCTGTGTGTAGCGAATCCCTCTTATATCACACCATCTAAATCTTACTTGTAATCTTATTGAATCAATATTCAAACACCCACAGGAGCCACCTCATATTTCCTAGTCTTTGAAGTTGAAGAAATTTTACCTATTGAGGTCAAGCTCCCATCACTAAGAGTTTCTCTACAAAATTTCATTAATGATGAAGAACACAAAGTTTTCAAACTACATGACTTAGAATTACTAGATAAAATGAATCTCAATACACTTAATCACCTAAAGGATTATCAAAATTTCCTTTATCATAGCTATAATAAGAAGGTTATCTCATGCAAGTTCAAGATAGGAGACCTAGTACTCAGAGAAAAGAACTAACAAGATCAAGAAAATAAAAGGAAATTTGAGTCTAACTAGTTGGGACCCTTTGTTATTACAACAACCTATGGATCAGGAGCATACCAGCTTACCACACCTAAAGGGGAATTTCTAGATGATCTTATCAACAATGTCCACCTTAAGAAATTATTTGCATGATCATCAGAGTATCCCAATTCAAAAAATACAAATAAATAGAAAAAATATAAAATACAAATCAATCTTCCCTATGGTGAAAACCACTTCATTCCCACCTTGGGTAAGTAAAATGGCGATAACCTATCTATAGGTTCCATGTGTAGGGACCATTATCCACCATTCACTGGTGTTCAATCCATTCCACCCATAATAAATACATTCCATACACCTTACCATCCCTATCATGACTTACGATCATTGATATTCAGTGTCAAACTCATTCCATCCCATGTCATAATAATTTTCTCAAGATTCATTCCATAATAAATAGACTTATACCCAATTGGGGGAATTTCCTTGACCTAGTGTTTGGATTGGATATTTGACATCATTATAAGGAGGAAAAAAGTTATGGCCTTTGTCGCGCCATTTTACACTATCCATAATACACAAACCCATTCATAACATCCCATAATAAACTTGAATCACACTCACTTACCATAACAATAAATTTTTAGTTTCCTAGATAAGAGATTCAAGTAAAAAAAAACTATATAATACTCAAAGAAATCAAGTGTTCACAAAACATTCACAAATAAAAGACTCATGCTAAACTATCTACAACATATTGATTAGTTTCCAAACTCACTTTAGACATCTTATCTAAACTATCATGCCTCAAAGAATGTGTCCTTCCTACAATAGGCATTATCTACATATTGAGAAAATATATTTTGACAAGAAAATATGATGGTTGTTGATCTTTTTGGTCAGTGAATCTTTGTATTAATTGATCTATCATATTGTCCTATTATAATGTTACTTGAGGATATCTTAAATGATTAGAGGAGCAAGAATGGGGCAAGGTCATTTTCTTCGTATGCTATGTTTAGGGAATGTTCTTATGCATCACTTTATTGTTATGGTCCTTATGTGTGTGGGACTAGCTTCTAGTGTTAACAATCATCTTTTGCAAATAAGAATACCTTTATGCATTAGGGTTTTCATGCTTTGAAACTATGTTCCCTTATATATTCTGACAAGGTTTTATCATGTCTAGTATGAATAAGGACAATTCTTCTTGTTTGTAATGCCAAAGTCTAGGAAAAGGATACCAAATTCACCATGGCTTATCATACCTTGGTGTACATATATCCACTTGCCACAAATAAAATGCTCTATGGTGAAGAAAAGAACAAAATAGAAAGCACAATATCTATCAATATCATATCTATTCAAATCAATCTATTTACATTCATCTATCTCATTTATATCTATTCCATCTCATTCATTATCCATCCAATTATATGATATCGATCAACAATAACCATCTCATCACTATATTCCACTATATTAACCCACAAAATCATAACCTCCTCCCTCCCCAACTTCCTCCTTATCCAGATCTTTCTTATCCTACTATTACCATTTTACTTTCATCGCTATCACATCTACCTAACCCTTTTTGAGAGTTTGACCTAAAAAAAAATTCACTAACCTCTCGAGGGGGCATCCTACCTCCATTTGTTCATTCACTAGGGAAAATTGGGGCATGTCATCATAAATTATTTCATATTTTCTTTGAAACAACTCTCTAAAAATGCATTGTATCAAAGAAGGGAAAACTGTAGACACCTAAATCTAACTAACATATTTCTTTCGAAACATCATCATTTTCCATCATCAAGTATCATCAATCGATCTTCTGCAATTAATCAAATAAGTTTATTATTTAATTAAATTAACACTATTTCCCCTTCATCCTAGATAATTAAATAATTTTCAATTATTCAATTATTTGAAATTTGAATTCTCCCTCTATTTCTACTTTAATTGAATCATTTAATTAATTCATTTCTCATTTTCCACTTTTTAAATTAAATAATTATTTTTAATTATTTAATTTATCTAATTATTCTTCCATAATTGTCCCCTTCTAACATAAATAAAATCATTTATTTTACTTATTTCCCCTTTACACATGAAATTAATAATTTATTTATTAATTACTCATGCATTTCCACCTCACCGATCAACTCCCACTCACTTTGAGTTCACTCAATCAAATTTTTTCCTCTAATTAATCAATCACATTTCATTAACAGTCGGTCACACTTATCTCTTCAATCAATTCTCTTAACTAATATGATCAGTTAGCTCCAATTAGGAAGTCAATTAAATCCTCATCAATTCCTCTCAAGAAATCTTAGCCATTGATATTTCCAGTCTTACATTTGATCTCAACCGTTGATCAATATCACCTAAAATCTATAAATTTAGCTATCATATCATTTGTTCTTCTTCTCACTCATTTTAGGAAATGTATACACGTATTATTCCAAAGTGCTTTGTGCTAAAAATTTGATAGCAACCACCATCACACCCTTCTCTAAGGTGCAAAATAGGAGAACAATGGAGCTAAGCTAAGGTTGTGTAAGTCATTTTATGTGTAGTTTTGTTGTATTGGTTATGCAACTTCCTTATGCTCTATTGGTATGATTTATGATTTAGATTGTGAGTTTATTTTATATATTGTTATTGTTCACTTTCACAGTTTAACACATTTTCAGGTCATATAGTATTAATTAATGAGAAATTAAAAGAGACATCTTAGGAAAAAAAGGAATCATTTAAATTAGACAATCATTTAGATATAAATTTAAATTAAATTTAATCATTTTACACAAGAATAGTTAATTGTCATCTTACAAAGCCTTACCAAAATTTTAAATAAAAATAATTAGGGTTTTAAAATGGAATAAACAAACATCTTCATTATAGTTATTGATAATTAATATAAAGGGATTTTAACTAATATTTCTTAAATAAATTTTTAATTCCAATAAAAAATAGTATGATTTAAGTTGTGTTCTATAATATAATTTTTGGAATAAAAATAAGAAATAATGTCCCTTCTTATTTGGAATATATTTTTTATTAAATCAATAATAAATGTGAGTTATCTATATAAACCTTGCAATTGTATGTAATTAAATGTTCAAAGTCTTGTCCAAAGAATGTTAATTCTTCCTTTCTTGAATCTTTCCTTTTTGAACTTGGATTGTAAAAAAGTTAACCCTAGTTTTTGTGAAATAGCTAGTTATTAAGTATAAACTACATCATGTGTTAAGTTTAGCAAGTGCTTAAAATGGGAAATGAATACAAGTCTAATATTAGAGATCCTTTTAAGCTAGGAACCTTATTTATTATGATCAATGTAAGGGGAAAATGTGGAATGAGCATACAACGATGAATTCAATGAAAGAAATAAAAAATATAAATGATAAAGCCACTTACCAATGAGATCAAGATTGATAAACAAATGAATTCAAACAAAAGATTAAATCAATCAATCAAAAAAAATGAATTCAAAAGCATGAAACAACCTTACCAATCCCATTGTTGAGTAACTTTAGTTGAAATGCATATCAGATTGCTTCAACTCAAAGCCTCCACAAGAGTTTACAAAAGATTCAATACGTGATGACCTAGAATCAAATGAACATGACTTTGCTATGAAAATTCTAGGTAATGAATGACAACGATGAAGGATGATTTTATAGATTTTAGGAAATTAGATCAATGATCTAGATTAAGAGGTGCTACTTTGAGATCAAAGGCTGAGAATTAATGAGAGGAATTTATTTCCCAATTAACTGACTATAACTGGCTATAGGATTCTAATTAACTAGTTACATGAGATGTTGATTGAAGAGTTAAGTCAATTGATTGATCAGAATATTGGTCAGTCAATCTCAGTTGACTAAAAGAGATTTTCAGTTAAGATTTGAGGGAATAATGCATGATATAATCAATTAATTAATAATTGGAGGAACGTGCAAGATAAGATTGAGATAGAAGATGAGTTTTCTTTTTGCATGATAAGATAATTAATTAAATTAATTAATTAATTAAGGACTGTGCATTTAGATAAGATTGATTAATAAATGAAATATTTATTTATTAATCGATGATGTTTTTGATTAGGTAAGCAACATTTACAGGGTGTTGTACCCTTCACAAAGAGCCACTAGGTCCAATAGAGTTCAAGACCAAAAAAGCATCAAAAAATAGAAAGCCAAAAAATAAACACAACAAACCAATAGTAGACGGACAAGCAACAAACCAACAACAGACTAACTGGAATCTTCCCAGTTCTTTGACAAGAGATTAACAACATCATCTCTAACCCATTCCTGATGGTCTTTAGCCTTCTTCATGTCCATCTCATCCTTCATAACCACCGACAGGGTACTAGTGACACAGTGGACCAGCTTAACCATGAAGCGGGTCAAACCACATAATTTTTTGTCCAATTTATCCAATCTTTCCTTCAACACACAAAGCTCCTCCCCTCCAACTGCAGTCTTGTCGGTATCAACATGCTCAACATCTAGAGGTTCCGAAGACTGAGAGGCCGAAACCTCCTTCTGAACTTTTCCCATGTCAGGAATGGAGTTGGGTCCTCTAGCATGTTCCTCCTCCTAACCCTCAGAATCCTCATCCCTGCTATCTTTTTTGTCTGACTGGTCCTCTTTCGTATCCAAGTCTTTAACCTGCACTTTTTTCATGTTCTTTGCTAGCCTACCAGAGCATTGAATGATGACATCACAACCAATAACCACCATCTTCGCAACCACCATATCCCCCATAGAGTCCTTTCTCACCACATTTTTACCTTTGCTTGAAGGCTCCTTCAAACTCTTACCTTCCTCCTTTCCTTTCTTTTTCAGGGAGGGCTTGCTAGTAGTCTTGGCGGGGGTTGAATTGAGTTCACAAAGACTAGTCGTTGCACTAGTCTAGACCGCTCCCTCATTCCCCTTAAGCTTTTTAGTAGTGGGTTTGGGTTTATGTGTGTCAGGAGGGACCAAGAGGTTTTTCCTGATAGGGCCTTTAGATTCAACTGGAGATAAATTGGTCACAGTGGGAGGCTCAATCTCTTCAATGTAGACAACCAATATAGGTTTTGGTGGACATAAAGCAAGATGGAAGTGGTAGAGCCTAAAAATGAGGCCCTAGTGGAGCAGCAAGGGAGGAGTGTCATTAGGATTCAGACCAACAGCCTCAACACATTTTTCAATAGAACTTTCTAAGTCCATAAGCAAGAAAAAAGGAAAGCTTAACAAAACTTTATGTTGGAGGTGATTCAAAAGAGGGAAATGGTAGAAGTAATAGGTTTTGTATCTACCTTCTAGAGTCACATACTTCATCAAGGCAAGGCACTCCTGGTTCCACGACTGAGGGAGAGCCTCCCAGTTAAAACCTGACTAGTTGCGCACTGGTGCCTCATTCCCCACAAAAAAATTGTTCATACTTTCATTATCCTAAGTTTTAGTGTGCTTTGGATGCTTCATACCAGTACACTAGAGCCTCATTGTCTACGCAATCACTTCCTCATCCATAGTAAAGGAAATTCCTCCCAAAATCACATGGAGATATTTCCACGAGATGAAAAATTGAGCAGACAAATTAGGGTCATGGCCCACCAGTCTCTCCATTAGAGGAGCTAGACCACTTTCAACATAAATGTGTTAAACCAACAAATCTTTATGAAATTCATTGTAGTTATCTGGTTCATTTCGCACCTTATCACCACCCATAATGTCACTCTGCACACTGGATAACTAGGAACCTTAAGAAAATAAAAGGTTAGAGATAATAGAAAGGTGAAGAATCACTCGCACATTAAGGATTTTAAGCCAGAAACAATAGTCTTTGATAATCAAGGCAAAGGATAGGTCACACGCATGAGTAAGTAATTTCCAAAAAGAAATCTTAGCAGAATCATTAATGAGGATCTCCACACACAATTGGCTAAGTAAGAAGGACATGAAAGGAAAGGATGGTTTTCCTTCCACGTAGAAGATGCACAGAAACCTAGGCAAGATGGCCACAAGGAAAAAATTAGAAACACCTAAAAGGTTAGCTTTCAGGAGCAGGCCAAATTTAGTAACACCAAAAAGGTTAACTTTCAAATGTGGAGACAAAATAGTGGACAATATAGGGCCAATAAGGAGCTTGATCTCATAATTATTAGTGAGATCAAAATCAAAATCAAAAAACTTAGAAATACGATAGCTTAACAAAATCCCCAAAAGGAGATTACGTAAGGTACAATCCAACTTAGTTTTAATCATCAAGTACTCGTCGCAACATCTCATGATTTCCTTTTTCAAAACGGGCTCTATCCCATAATTTGAAAAATGCCACTTGTTATCCATCTCATCAGTAAAACTTGTCCACATAGCTCAATAGACAAGCATGTGGACTCCCAAAAAAATCCAACAAGGTGCTTGATTAGTTATCATCATGGGTCAAGTAAGGGCTTTGTTCCTTCAATATTAAACCTTGAATGTCAAGAGGTAGGTTCCCTAAAGAACACCAACATTTGGATAATTTCTAGTGTGTGCCAAAATTGGCTAAGGCATTAGCCACTTGGTTTCCCTCCTGGTAAATATGGGTGGCAACTTTTAATTTTAAGTTTGACATGAAGAGCCTAATGTCTAGAAGAATGTCTATAGTACTCCACCCCAGTAATATATCAAAGTTAATGACATCAATAATAGACTTAGAGTCTCCTTCAATATGAAGATTCTCAATCCCCATGGAGATAGCCAACTGTAAGCCCTTCAACAACACTCTAGCTTATGCAATCATAGAATAATGAACACCAATCCCCCCAGAGTAACCAACCACATAATTACCTTTGTAATCCCTGATCACACCTCCTATTCTGGCTTTGCCCGAGTTGCCTTTAGCAGCCCCATCAAAATTTAGTTTATATCAGCAACTGTTAGGAGATTTCCAAATAGTGACACTCCAAGCCAAGGACTTGGAGTTGTCATAAGAGTTAGCATCCAGGTTCTGGTGCCAAGCTTTGGCCATGCTTATTTCCACCTCAGTCGGACCTTTGTTTGGGGTTTTCCCTTTGAAAAGCAAGATATTTTTTGCAATGAGTCGAGACCCAATACCAAACACCTCTTTTGGACTCATCTCAATGTTCCTGAAGATCCTATTGTTTCTCTCTTTCCATATACACCAGCATATAATAGGAGGGACCTAGTTCCAAATTTCACTAGGTAAAGGGTGGATAAAGGGTCCAGACCAGCTCAAGATAAAGGATGTGATATGTAGTGCCCCTCCGTTGTGACCTTTTCGGATTTTGTGTAAGTGTTTAATTGCGTTATTATTGTTTTGTGTGTGATTAGTTTATGCAGTTAACATAATATTTGATGGAATTTGTACTCAATTAATTAAAATAGCATTGAGTAAATAAAACTAGAAATTAAGATGAAAATTAAATAAATTAGTTTTATAAAATATTAAGTAAAGAGTTATTAATAAATAAATAAACTAATTGTTTTGTAAAAAGTATTCTTTAATGATATTCGATAATAATTAATAATTTATTAGTTGTTCAAAGATAATTATTATAATAAGGAATTTAAATGGATAGGAAGCTGAAGTGTCTTAAAACAAGAAAAGTTGGAAATAAACTACACCTATAGAGCATTTGGAAGTCGAAGAGAACGGTAGAATATGCAAAATAAATAATAACTATATCCAACTTTTGGGAAGGGGAGAGAGAAGGCGAAAGGAAAGCAGTTACAAGAGGATCGTCTTGTCAATGGGAAAGGGGATGAAAATTTATTATCCTCCTTGAGATGATGCTCGGGGGCTCCTCATCCTTTCAGGTTCGCAACTTCCTCATCCTTTCAGGTTCGCGGCTTCCTCATTCCTTCTTCTCTTATTCGAACGAGACTCTATTGCATTGGCTCTCTCTTGGATAGCTATTTGCATAACGTCTTACGCTAACATTACAATTTAATTCTAGATAAAATTCTTGGGTAAGTCATTCTATATCCGTGAAACTAAATCTTATGTATTGGCCTACCTTCTACTGAGTTTTCCATTGATTTATGGAGATTTGATATGTATGACTTTCATTTTTTTTTTGTTCTTTTTGCATGGAATCTCGATTTCATTTAAATTTGGCTTTGATCATATAGAAGTTGGCGTAAACCATTATGTATGGGCATTTTCTTAGGTGAAACCCATGCTTTCAGTTGTATTGAAGAGCTGAATGTTGTTTAGATGATAACTCGAGTTCGAAACTTAAACATGGAATGATGCTATTGAATGTTGTGATTTCATTTTATTTTATTTTTCTGATCAAGAAAATTCTACTCCTATCTCCTATTCCTGATAACGAATTGAGTGGAGTCACCGATGTTAAAGGTTTAGATAATCTCTCTGAATTTTTTTGTCATCTAGTCTCAGCCGCACACTTGAACCTCATAGGAAAATCTAAAGATTTAAATAACCTACTTGATTCTTCTGACAATATATCACAATTACAGCACTTGAAAATAAATTTATCTCCCAAATTTCAAACTTGAGCGCGTCTCTGGAAACTTGCCAGCAAACAGAAATGTGTCTGGTTCAAAAAAGGAAAAGTTGTACATTAATTCTCCTTCTCTTAAGTCACGTATTTGCACCTCACCTTTCTCCTTCCCTTCTGTCTTGGGGAGAACATTTGGGATTTGATAATAATACAAGTAGATGGCGATATCTCCAAATTCCAATCTTCACTTTCTAATATTCTTGGCAACCTGTCACAGTTTCAACATTTAGAGTTGAGGCGTTGTACAGAATTAAATAGCCTCCCTGAAACCATTCAACACCTTTCTCAGCTGCAAATTTTAGATTTGCAAAGTGTAGTAACCTGTCTGAGCTGTGGCATTCGAATTTTATAATTATTCTTGTAAGTATAACCCCCAGTGGATTATTTATAATGTTTATTTGTTATGTTGAGCTAAGCTTCCATCAATGTTAAAATACATATATATATATTTAGAGGTAGGGGTAAGATGTATAAGGATTATTTGTGTCTATGACTGGTTTTGAAGATAAGTGAATTAAGGAATAGGGAAGCAATTTTAGAGTTAATAATTGTTATTGTATATATTTATGAATGTATGGGACTAATAAAATAAATAAGATTATATTTAGGTTGAAAATGGTTACTTAAATAAATATAAACAAAGTTAAGTTTCCTTGACACTGAAAATTGAATGAAGGTTATTTCCGTTATTAAATGATTAGCAAATTGTCTAAGAAGATTAAGAAATTTAAGATACTATTATTGTCACAACTATTATGGATTATTCTTTGTTAATTTGTAGGTGAATATTGTTATTTTATAACCTTTAGAGTAGAATGGTAAGATTAGTGTGCAAGCTAAATAACTGGAAATTGTATTAAGATTGTCTCAAATATTATTATTCGAGAGAAATAATCCTTTAATTTAATTATGAGATTAATGATAAGGAATATTACTGATTATTGTATCTAATTTAAATGGAAAGGTAGGTTGAAAATATTAACGTGGGATTCCTTTTAATATAGTGGAAATTAAAATATGAAGTACATATTTACTTCTTCTTATATGTTCTCTTATTTGGTGTTCTAATTTTATAGTATTAATTTGGTGATATCTTTTGATTCCTTTATAATTCTTTTAGTTTATGAATTAAATAAACATTGTCTTAATATCCAACTCCTCTCATCTTATCGAAGTATACTAGGAACAATGATTCTCTTATTTGCATATTCTTGAAACCATGCGTAAATTAGGAGCAATGATTCCAGGTGATGTTGGTCAACTAGGAAATATGTTCAAATAACTCCCTTAGTTGTTTTAAATTAACTCTTATTATGGTGATTGTTTGTTTAAGGGTAATTTGGTGTATCCTATTTGTGGTGCCTCTATGGAATTATTTGGCTTTAGAAGTGATTTCATTCCATTGGGTTCATGACCTTTTTGAGTGATTTGTCTCATAGTGACCTTTCTTGAGTTGACGTGAGTTGGGGATCTTCTTTAATGTTAAATTGTGTTGCTATTCGTTTAACCTTACATGGTGAATTATTGGTTTGTTTGAGTTGTGGGGGTCTTATTAATTGATTTTGTGGTGGAGTATTTTGGATACTAATGTGATGCTTGGTTGTGATAAGTTTAGGCTTCTTGTTGTATGCAATCTTTCCACTTGTATTATTTTGGTGAAACATTAAATTATATTGTTGTTATATTTGTTGATTTTGTCAAAGGTCATTTGTTTACCAACTGTATGGGTATCTTGTGAGGAGGAAATTGAGGTCTCCCTTGGGTTCCTGGTTGCATGATTTTATCTTTGTTGTTGAAAGGATTGTTGCTGGATGTTTCCGTGTCGGTGTGAATGCTTTTGGAGACTAATTTTGATTCATGGAATCCTTTGTCATTTTATTTGTGTTGCAAGGTAATTGGGAACTCATGTTTTGTTTATGAGTTGTGGATAGTTGATCCTCTTGAATTTCCAATTTATCTGGATGGAGTTGTTGATCTTATTCACTCATTATATTTGAATTGAAAATAGTTCTTTAAGGTCTTGCATTTATTGTTGTCAGTTCTTTGATGGGGAAACCCTAGTGTAAACTTTATGAGAATCTTCCAGAGGCTTATTTTTATGGTTGGTCAATGTCTCTCCTTTTATGTGCCCTTGAAGTGGCAAGTGTTTTGGTATCATGATTTTTAAAGGGTTGTACGAGAATTGTTGAGACTCTGATTTTGTACTTGTTAGCGAGATGGGTAATGCCTCGCACGCTTTTATGTTGTGATTCTTTGTTCAAATTATGAAGGTACAACCCTTGTTTTTTTTATGTTGTTGGGTCTCTAGGGAGAGTGGCTCCTCGTGGGGGCCGGCGCCCCATTTAAGGGGAAGGGCACAGGATAACCCACGAGTGAGTTAGTAATCTAGTGATAACCTAATAATTAACTTAGGAGGGTTGGGTAGTAATATCATTATAACATTTAAAAATGGATGCCTCATCTTCATTAGTGCTCTCGCAAAATAATCGAAGGCTGAGTAGGTCATGGTTGGCAAGGTCGTGACCTCCTTCAGAGAGGTCTACGGCTCCGCATGAGTCACCCTATGGACCGTGCCTCCAGTTGGGAGGAAGGGCATAGGGACAGCCATAGATGGGACCGGTGCCTCCAGTTGGGAGGAAGAGCACAGGATAGCCCATGTAGGACTATGCGATGACACTCTCCCCTAGTTGCCCATGTGTTTACTTTATTGTGTTCCTCTGGAAATAGGTTATGGGAGTTGGTTTAGATTGTTGATATTTGGATTTATCTTTATTTATGATTATTTCCTTGATACATCTTTGGTGTACTTTGTGGTCTTGTATGATCTCATTGATATTTGACTTATGACCTTGTACTCTTATGGTACTGTGTTATGATGTTATTGTGTTGTTTAATTGCAATTTGGAATTGTATTATGTTTATTAATTTAGTTTGTTTTGGAAGTGTTTCATGATCATCCTTTGGTTACTTGTTTACTGGTCATTGCTTTGAATTATGTCATGAGATTTATGATTTTAAGTTATTTTAATGACTCTTGGATGTTGTTGATTATGTCATTGTAATCCTTGAGTTTTATGATACTTTTGTATGATGTTGAGTCTTGTGGTTCCCTGCTTGATGTTCTTGGTTGAGGTCTCTTTCTTGCTCAGCTCCTTAGCACGGGGGTGGGTCTTCAACTCACACGGTCGGGTGGAACGTGCTAAGCACCCCATTGGGTCCCCAGTCAAGGATCTATGGATTAGTAGTTACATGACTCCAGAGTGTGTTGTCTTGGAGCCAGTTATGATACT
The DNA here is from genome assembly GCA_007258455.2 of Sequoia sempervirens. Taxonomy (NCBI): domain Eukaryota; kingdom Viridiplantae; phylum Streptophyta; class Pinopsida; order Cupressales; family Cupressaceae; genus Sequoia; species Sequoia sempervirens. Next base: position 22,314 of record VDFB02265878.1, read on the forward strand.
TGTATTCATCTATTTATTTGTATCATGGTATCTTGTGTAAGGTTTCCATTTATGTTAGGAAACAATGTATCATTGTACCTCTTGAACATTGTATTGTAATGTAACGTTAAACCTTATGTGGCTAATGGCAATTCAATGTGTTAAGTTAATCATGCATATGTTGTATTTATGTACTCAGATGGTTTCTTATCAATGATTTTCATGTATGTGTTATATTTGTTAATGTTTAATTTGTTATGGATTATATCTTTGGCTTTTATTCTTTATTGTCGTTGTGTGGATCTAAGTCGCGTAATGACTCCTTGTGTACCCCAAGGGATGTATGTGCTAATGAATCTACTTAAATGAAATTCATGTTATGACTTAATGTGTTTTACATGTATGTTATGTTTACTTTTAAAAAAAAATTGTGCTGTAATTATTGTGTAATTGTCCTTTGGGGTTCGCACGACGGGGCGTTACATGATATCCCTACACATAATCCATTGAATCCCCAATCTTCCTAAAGCCAACTCCCACACCTCCACAACAAATGGGCAATGTAACAATAGGTGATCCACCGATTCTTCATTGCACTTACATAAAAAATATCTGTTGGGGATTTGGAATCCCCTTTTCCTCAAATTTTCCTAAGTAAGAATCCTATTATGGCAGGCGGTGCACCAAAATAAGTTAACTTTTAGGATCATGTGTCAATTCTAGACCTTCTTCCATAGATCAAGGACAACACAGTGGTCTATCAGCAGATTCTAAGCCAATTTAACTAAAAGATCACCCTGCTTATCATGAGTCCAGAAGAATTCATCCCCCCCGCAAGTTGCAAGAAGTCTAGTGAGGGAGAGCAATTCCTGCAAGGTCTTGGAAAGGAGATATAGATCAAGGGAAAATAGGTAGCAAAGGCCTAATTCATTCCATTTTCTAACACACAGAGGCCCTAGGAGGTAATCACTAATATAAATACCAATGAATTGTTGAGCCAATCTCATAAGATTTATGAATTCTAATTTTTCTAGAGGAGTGTCAAGTAATCAAGTGTCCTCCTAGAATATGATTTTATTACCATTACCAATCTTCTATTTTATCCCATTTCTCAAAAGATCCTGCAGACTGCAAATACACCTCCAAACCAAGGATCCTGAAGGGTGAACCTCCGATAGGTAGTCAATCGAAGGTTTGTTATGAAGGTACTTCGCATTCATGATCTTACACCAATCCTTCCTATCCCTCAGATGGTCCCAACCCACTTTAGTCATTAAAGCTTTATTGGTATTAGAAATAGTCCTAATCCCAATCCCACCACAACTTTTAGGTTGGGAAACCTTTATCCCATTTAACCAGAGCAAATTTATTTTTTTCCTCGGTTCCCAACCAGAGGAAAGTCCTTGAATTTTCTCAAATTTCTTAGCAATATATCTAGGCATCTTGAAAATGGATAGAAAATAGACATGGATACCTTGAAGAATAGAAAACAAGAGCTACAATTTACTAGCATGGCTAAGTAAGGAGCCTTTACACCCAACCAGTGTTCTTTGGATCCTTTCCAGTATAGAATTCCAAATATCAGGAGTGACTTCCTTGACAGTAAGGGGTAACCCAAGATAAACCGAAGGAAGAGAACTACTCAAACAAACCAGAATAGCAGTCACCTAAGCCTGTAGGTTAGGAGTGTTGTTAAAAAAGTAAATCATGCTTTTATTATAGTTAATGCATTTCCCAAAACAAGCAACATAGTTGTTGAGACAATTTTTCCATTTCTTGGCTTCAACCATAGAGGCTTTCCCAAAAAGAAAGGTGTCATCCACAAATTGTTGGATCACAGTCGACTCTAAGGAAGAGGCAGTCTTAATTCCCTTTATGGACTCTTCTAACAACATATTAGAGAAATTCCTACTTAGGACATCCGCCACCATTATAAGCAAATAGGGTGAAAGGGGGTCTCCCTGTCTGATACCTCTCCCAATAGGAAAAAACCCAAAGGGAGACCCATTTACCAAAATAGAGTACTTAACCATAGTAACACATTCCATTATAAGATTGATCACAGATTGGTCAAACCCAAACTTGGCTAGGACTTTAGGGACAAAATTCCAGATCACCTTATCATAGGCCTAAGAAATGTCTAATTTAAGGGCCATACTAGCATAGTTGCATCTATCCATGGAGTGGAGTAATTCTTGTGTGGTTATGGTAGCATCAAGGATATGATGACTAGGCACAAACACTTTTTGAGTTGGGTTGATTATTCTATCAAGGAGTGGTTTGATGCGATTCACCAGAATTTGAGAGGATTTTATAAAAAGTATTGCACAAACTAATGGTGCGAAAATCAACCATAGATTGAGGATTAGCAAACTTGGGAATTAAAGCTATGAAGGTGTGATTCAGTTGCTTAAGAATCTTACTAGATTTGAAGAAATCATGAGCAACTAGGACAAGGTCCTCACTAACAATCTCCCAGAAGGTCTAAAAGAAGGCCGAAGGGAAACCATCAGGGCCTGGAGCTTTGAAGGCCCCCATGCTAAAAGTAGCCAACTTTACCTCCTTAGGAGTGACAACACTGAGGATCCCAAGGTTATCAATCTGGGATATAATAGTTGGAAGCAATTCGAGCAACAACCTATCAAGAGCCAAGTTAGGAGCCTCAACAAGAGCCGCATAAGCCTTCTAAAAGTAATCTTCAGCCACTAAATCGATTAGGGAGGGAGAATTGACAATCTCTCCCTGAGTATTTTGTAACTTGGTTATTTGATTCCTTTTCTTATGTTTAATAGCAGAAATATGAAAGAAAGAGGTGTTCCTATCATCTTCTTTTAGCCATTGGACCCTAGATTTATGCTTCCAGAAAATCTCCTCTTTCTTAAGAATTTGTTCCCACTCCCTTCAGCTCTCCTTCTCCTGGTTTCAAGTAGGAAGACTGACATATCCCTACTCCATTTTCTTTTGAACCAATTTCAATTTATCCCCAACAATTTTTCTCCTAGAAAACATTCCCAAAAACCCTTTTATTCCAACCTTTCACCATACATTTAATATGTTTGAGTTTAAAAAAGATTCTGAACATGGGAGAACCACGAACAAGAATATTCCACCATTCAGTAATTTTGTTTTTGAAATCCTAGTGGTAATTCCACATTATCTCAAACCGGAAAGGAAAATTTCTGACAACAGACTGGTCACACGAGGTCAGCAGCAATGGATTGTGATTAGAAACCATCCTAGGAAAAGCCCAAAGAGTGGCACTAAGCAGGCCAGTCCAATTACTAGAACAAAGGAATCTATCCAATCTTACTTGAATCAAGTCCTCCCCCATACGCCTATTTGTCCAGGTAAAAGCTTGGCTTGATATGTCAATGCCAATCAGGCCAGTAGAACTCAAAAAAATTTCCAGATCTACCATGTCAGAATAATCAACCAAACCACCGCTTTTCTCTGAGGGAAATAAGGGGGAATTGAAATCCCCAACCACTAGCCACCGATAACCACTATTGTTTTTAATCTAGTTAGAAAGATCCTACCATGTATAACATATGTAGCATTCCTTTGGTTGGGCATATAAACATTGATAAGCGACCAAGAGTCACCCAGGTAGGTAAAAGAAACACCAACACTACTCCAGCAACAAAATAGTTCAAATCCATTAAATCTAGTAGGGTTCCAAAGCACATCAAGACCCCCCAAAGCCCCTTTGGCATCACTATAGGAGTAAGTGGCCTCTGGCCATAAGTAATTAGCTTTTTTTCATCTTGTTTTCTTATAAAAGTAAAACATCTATCTTATGTTCTAGAATTTTTTTTTTAAAGCAAGTTGCTTATGGGAGTTGTTCAGCCCTCGCACATTCCATGACATGACCTTCATTTTAGACCTTTCTTGGAGGACACGTCCAATGTCCTCTATTTATCAATGGCTATCTCATTTTTGGTTTCTCTAAATCTCGTAAGTCTTTGGCTTGGCCTTATAGGCTTGGAATCACCACCCATATCCACCTTTTTCCTCCTCTCTCTTTTCTTTGGGGTTATCCAATTATCCTCACTAGTAACATTCTCTAGATTCAAATCCTTAGTGTTGAAAGCTATCACATCTCCATTACTCATATCCTCCCAGATTTCACCCTCTTCCCCATATTCTCACTAGTCCCCACTAAAGCCACCTCCCTCTGGGCACCACTAGCAAGCTCATCACCCCCAAAAGCTAGGCTAGAGGATGGATTAGCTATCTCCAACACCTTATCACATGCAAAATTCTCAACTAGAGAAATATTAGCAAGACCCAAAGCTGGATCTACATTGGTCGCTAACCTAGGAAGAGGAACACTAGAGTTAGGGAGATCAGACAAGTCTGGCGAGGTAGATTTTTCCAGAGTACCACTAATTGGGTCATCATTTTCAGAAAGAGGGTTAGTAGTAGCAACAAAGTTTCCCAGGTTAGGATCCCTATTAAATGAGGACTTACAATCAAAGATAAGGTGCCTAGGTTTGGCACACTTTTGACAGTAGACCATAGCATTTTCATAGCACATAGGTTGGACCCAAGTACCAAACTTAGAGAAAAGCTTAATAGAGTTAGGAAGTGTCTTATTCACACTAATGTTCACACAAAAGCGGGCAAACACTAACCTGGACTTCAATCTGGTGATGGAGTCATAAGTAATGAAGTGTCCCAAGGAATCACCAATGCTTTTGAAGATTGATTCATCCCGGTATTCCAAAGGTAAAATGGGCAGGCATATCCAAACCGAAGCTAACTTATTTACATCCACAGCAGGGTCAAACCCCGACTTCCAGCAACATAAAGCCAAACTGTGTTTTCCATAAACATAAGGCCCATAAGAAAGGACCAAAACCAGATCTTTCAAGGCTGTGAACTTGAAAAGGAAGAGACCACCCGACATAGCGTAGATGTCCACACTTCCCTTGAGGTGCCATTTAGCAGTAGCCCATCTTCAAACCATATCAATAGTGAGGCGGAATTAGAGAAAATGACCCACAAATGTGTTCTCCATGGAGGAGAGAATCATATCACTAACCGTATCAAAGATAGAGAAATTTGTTCCTGATGCAATAACTTCTTCCTCTTGAGGAGGAGGGTTTGAGGTCTGTTTACCATTGGTCAGAATATCCTTCCACCCTTTAGTTTTAGGAAAAAACACAACCGTCAGTACTTCGTTTGAAGACACGAGTGGCACTGAAAGATCCTAAACCAAAGGACCAGACCCTCCAGGACTGTCTCCCGAGGGACACGAGTCTACATGAGACAAGGTGAGGCTCAGGTCAGAGGGGGCAGAGGGGGACTGTGGGGTACCCCCATGGAAGACTCCACCATGCGCGCAGGTTGTTCAAACATGGATAGAGGAGAGAGGAGTGGGAAAAACGTGTATCATCTTTGGGGTAATCATTTAGTTATTAATGGATGATGTTTGAGATAAGTTAAGTCAAGGTATTTTGAAGGAAATTAGGATAATTAAATAATTAAAGATGATTATTTAATATTTGAAGGAAGTTTGATATTTAATTAAATAATTAATTGATAACTATTTAATTAAAATAGAAGAATAAGTTAAGTTAGCAACATAATTAAATAATAAATGATTATTTAATTAATCAAGAAGAATAAGGTTGAGTTAGTGATAAAATAGTGAATTAATTAAACAATTCAAGATTATTTAATTAATAGAGGAAAATAGGGTTAAATGATAGAAATGACATTAAAAGGGATTTAATGATGCTAATAATGCCAATAATGGAAAAATGCAATTTTGGGTTGTATGATGTGTTAGGCATTTTTACATGTCTACATTTTTCCCCTCTTTGACACAATGTACTTTTTTCATTATTTTGAAGAATTCAGTGCCCATATCAAGATTGATTTTTTTTTAATATACCTCGCTATGCCTTGGTGGTCAATGAAAGGATGATAGGACACTGGGCTACCCCCAGGAGAGGTCGGCTGGAAAAATTACTTTTTTAGGTCAAGCTCACGAAAAAGGATCTAATGATATTGTGATGTTGGATGGAGATGTTAGCCAGAAGAAATGTTAGTAGGATCAGAGGATAGAAGAAATTGGATGATTGATGATATGTAAAACATGATGAATTTTATTTTTCTTCATGGAGACTAAGTATAAAAATCCTTATTAATGTAGCAAATAAACATGATGCACCAAGGTATTAATGACCAAGAAATATTTGTATCTATTGCATGGACTTTGACTCTGCAAACAAGGAGTATTCTTGCTCATACCAGACATACAAGAACCTTGTTAGAGTAATGTGAGAGAATAAAGTCATCGAAGTAAAGAGACTAATACACAAAAGGTATGAAGAACCTTGTTGCACATACGATTGTCGTTGCACCAAAAGGTTGACTTTTTAATGCTCGATACAATTGCCGAAGTTAATGAATCCATAGGAGGTAGTTAAGCCATGTCACAAACCTAAGCTCTACATTGCACAACACAAGGAGACCAAGGGTGCACACCTTGTAACAATCCCCTAAGCATAAACGAGAGGTTCAAATCCGTGACCCAAGATATGATACCAATTGTTGCATGGATAGTTGTCGTTGTACCAAAAGATTGACCTTTTAATGCTTGATACAACCATTGAAGTTAATGAATCCATAGGAGGTAGTTAAGCCATATCATGAACCTGAGCACTATGTTGCACAACACAAGGAGACCAAGGGCACACACCTTGCAACAAACCTGATATGCACCAATCGTTGTATTACTCAAAACTATCCCTACACACATAAGGCAATTATTCACCATGTTAGTATTACGAAAAATATCCAACAAGCACGACATATGAAATTGACAATCAATGCCCCTTCCTTCCTCTCTAAATCCTTATGGACATCCTCAAGAGAACCTAGGAATGAGACAATAGGATAAATCAAAAGAAAAGACCAATATAGATAAATAATGTTGTAGTATCACTTGTCATAGATGCTTTGATATTTCAGGATGCTATCCATCAATAATGTCTATTGTAGGAATGATTTATCCATTAAGACACATGTCAGGATGTTGATCATGATTTCAAAAGGAAAGGTAGCTAACATTAGGCATTGTTTCAATCTGATAATGATCAAGTCTATACATTTTTTGCTTAGGTGTTTTGAATTTTGATGTTTGCTTTACTTTTTGATTGCATTTTCAAAGGTTGAGGGTGATGATTTGTTTATTATGGATGAGTAGTTTATTGTGGATAGGCGATAACAAAAATATGATTTTTTTATGTTTTTTGAATGTTTTTGATATTTTCAAGATATTTCATTTTTTTTGGTATTTTGAGGGATTTGGAGACCAAAACGGACACCAAGGGGATTGACCTAGTGCCTCAGGGCTCATCAATTGATTCCCTTGCCTACGTAAGCAAAAAGACAATGTAGTTTGACTTATTGGACTCAAAGAGGCTTGTACGAAGATGACCAATAATATTTTTGAGATTTTGATGTCTTACAACTATTTTTGGATTTTGATAGTTTTCCAGATGTTTTTGGATTTTGATGGTTTTTCAACTATTTTTGGACTTTTTGTGATAATGATCATATGGATGAATAGTAAAGAGATATCAGTATGTAGGGATATCAATAGTCTTTTTGAGATCCTGTTGATAGCTAGGCTAAAATTGATTGATCTAATTGAGTAATTTCTGATAATGATAACATTGCTGAGGATACAAAACAATGCAAGGATAGTGTTGTAAGGATACGAACAACATGAGGATTGGGAAGGATACATACCAAGATGATGATTGATTGATTAGATAATGATTTATCAATATTTGTAGCTAGGCTAGGAAAAGGATTATTGAATGTTTCATACCACATTGAAGCATCAGCAAGATGCAACTAATATGGATTGTTTGAATTGTTTGGACAATGCCTAGATCACAACATGAGCTAGAAGACATAGATCAAGATTTATTCTAAAGCAAGATGTAAGTACTTGGCCCTAGTGTCTATAGGGAATGCAATGGGTGGATGGATGGATATGTAAAATATTCCAAGGATTATCTTGTGATAGGATAACATGTTTAGATAGAGTAGGCCCCTTTGGACAAGGCCTCATGGATCAAATAATGATGGATAGTATAGGATTGATGATAGTGACCCATTTCAAGATGTTTACCATAAGCAAGTGTGAAGTGTACATCAAACCTTTTCCAAGATCAAGATAAAATGTATTTGGTTGAAAAATGGGTTGGATGAATGATTCATGGATTTATCCTGGATAGGCTGAGATGCTTCCACCTGAAGCATCACACGTAAATGCTCAATTCTACACATGATGCTTGTTTTCCAAGTTTTCATCATGGTACTTGTCCAAAGTGCCACCATAGTGGTTTTCACTGGAGGATGATTTTTCTCTTGACTATTTTCTTGATTTTTTTATTTATTTGATTTTTTGAAGGTTTATGCTCATGTTGAACCACCTAGTGGTGCTGATGTAGATTCTTCTAGTTCTAATATAGATGTTGTTTCTTTCATGATGTGCCAATGATATCCCACTTAAAGGAGTTGTTTTGCTAAGATACAGGTTCTTGAATGTAACCCCTGATAATTCTTGTCTTCTTTTTTGATATCATAGTTAACCTTGCCTAGATGTGCACATCAAAATAGAGTTCCTTTAGAGTCCCTATGATAAAGAGTCGTTGCCAAGATACGATCAATGCGAGATTTAGACATCATGGATGTTGAAGTGGATGGTGAAATGTGTTCACAAATACAAGATGCAGATGGATTAGTTGATAGTTTGGAACCTTTGACTCTCCAAACTTGGGATGATGAGCAATGAAGGGTGGATATGGAGATTCGATTATGACCAAATTCTTCATATACTTTGTAGGTCACTCTTGAAGCTTTATTTTTCTATTGTTGAACATTTTTTATGGATGAACTTCCCTTTTTATTTTGTCCCATAGTTTCTTTGACTAATGGAGTTTGATAGGGATGATTTTCTTTCTTTAGCTTTGGTATCCATTTGAATTTTTCTTGTCCATTTTGTTTTTCTAATTCTTTTTCTTTAACGACTTATTCCTTTCTTTGATATAATTTGTTCTCTTATTGTTGGTCCCAATTAGAGGGTGGAAAAATGTGTGGATGACAATTCATGATACATATGGTTGTAGCATTGGTATCAATTTCATCATAAGGATTCTTCATGCTCCCCATGTTGGTGTTTACACTAGATAAAGTTACCCCCAATATTATAGAGGTATCACTGATATGTTTAGATTCCTTAATTACTGAATAACCAAGACCTTGATGCTTAGGATTTTCAATAATCTACACTAGTTTTAGGATACCCTATTCATGTAGGCCTAGTCCTTTTCCTTTATACTACATTCTTTGACAAATTGTGTTTGTAGTAGGATATGATTTATCTTGGAAACAAGGTGATAATCCTTCTCTACTCTATTATGGATCTTCAAAGGTGATAGATTCTTTATCAGGAAGAGAGCTTGCTCTAACAAAGGTGAGTGATCCAAGTTTATAAGTGATAGGATCCTAAATATGTGGGATAACTTCCTAATTGATATCTTTGGCTTGATCTTTTGAAATATGTGATGTTGATGGCTCTTCAAAAGGTGTTGATGCTTCACAATCCATGTAGGGGTCTTCCTCATGACCTATTTTTGATATGCCTTCATAAGATGTTTCTAATTCACAATCCATGTAGAAGTATTCGTCATGATCATTTTTTTCTTGTTCTTCAAAGGATGTCTCTGATTCACAATCCATGTTGAAGTCTTCTTCATGATCAATTTTTGATATATCTGTAGATTCTTCTATGCCTTGATCATGTGTAAAGATGTTAGGAGTAGGAGAATCTTGTTCATTTTTAATGAAGTTGAGAGTAAGAGCCTCATTATCCTTGGTAATGATGTCAAGAGTATGATACTCTTGTTTTAGATGATCATCTACATTTCCTTTAGGAGTAAACATCTCATGGGTAGATATAGGAGTGGGTGATATATGGATATGACCCTTGTGTTGCAAAATCTTGTATGGGTTGGAAGATACCCATTAAATTAGTGTAGTATCTTGGAGATGTGGATATTTGATCTTGGATTTTATCAATGTTATCTTCAGTATCAGATTGGAATAGACCTATTAGATCTTAAGAAGATATGGATCCTTGATCTTGACTAATTTCATAATTGCTTTCGATATGCTTTGGATCAAGTTCTTAACATGGGTCAATTTCAAAGGATGGATTATTTGCAAAGGGTTCTTAAATGTCTTCCTTAGGCACGAGTTTGGTTTAAGATTCTCTTGATCTTTAAATGAATTTTCATCAAGTATTGAATTAAGTATTTCTTCAATATCAGCAACCATGAGGTCAAATGATGTCAATATATCTTGGAAAGGACCATTTCTAGACATTGATGTAGGATTTGGATCATGCTTGGGAATAAATTCTTGACATATGTCATCTTTCTCATTGGATGATGTAGAGACATTATCAATGTGATCACTGGTAGATGGATATTGGGTGTTATCATTAGGGGTTGAACCTTGAATGTTTTCTTCAATAGTTATTTCTTCTTGATCAATAAGGTCTCGGATGAAATTTTTGAGTTTAATACAATTTTATGCATCATGACCTTTTTCTCTATGATATTCACAATAAGACTTGTCATCATACCTTGGATGTTTGAAGATAGGTTCATAATCACCTAATGATTTTGGAGGTGTGATAAGTTTAGCATGGACTAATTTTTTTAACACCACCTCAATTATCTCCCCTAAACGAGTGTATTCACATTTACTGGTTTTGTGGGATGGAAACAATTATTGTTGTGATGATTGTTGATGTTGTTGATGATATGTCATGTTTTGATGTTGTAAGAATGGATTTTTTTGTTGATGTTGTGGGGTGATCCCACAATACTGGTTTACAATTTTTGGCAAAAATGGACATTGAACTGAATTTTTTTAACTAAATCTTCACTTTTGGGCACCTATAGCTACTAAACCATGAGGAATTTGACGATGATGCGAACTAGTGATTTGTGACATTTTTTCTGTATATTCTTTTTCTTTTTCTTTTTTGAATCATATTGCATTTATTTTTCCATCTCCTTCGAAAACTAGCTTTTATTAGTAAACACCTTTTTTAAGGAGTGATGCTCACCGTAAACAACATAAATTTTTTTCTATGAAGGATAAAATTATTATTTGTTTTTTTAATTTAGATTTGTAACTATGATATCTAACAAGTTCATTTGGTTTCATAGTGTTTTATTGAATATTTTTCCTTAATCAAGTTTCGAAGTCAAACCAAATAAAATTCAGAAATAGGCGGACCATATACAACATAACTTTTTTTGTATGTATCGACTTATTTATTTTTATTGGATCAAGGACATCAATACCTATCCCGAACATATTTTTTAGAATTTTATTTTGATAATCTACTATTTTTCCACATGTGTAGAACAAAGAGCTTGATTTTTGGTGAAAAACCTATGTTTAATCAAACTAAAAAAATACATAATAAAACCAAAACATATTTAAATTATATTTGATTGATAGCTTTTTTCGTGGACTACCATCATCCAATTGGGTCTCTGAAGTCTCCTCCATTTTCATCCTCAACCTGAGATTCGAAAGGAAATTTTTTGTAGAGATTTGGTAGAAGAGGAGGGGAAGGGGGAAAAAGGGGGGTTTGTATGCACCCTGGTTCGAGCAAACCCCCTTCCCCTTTTCTGAATTTTCCATTATCTTCATTTAAAAAAAATCCAAAAAGTGGGTCCCATCATTAAATAGGGTTCACTCGAACCAAGGTCCATACGAACCCCTTTTTGGGTCCATACGAACACCCCAGTTTGTGCAAACCCCTTTAAACCATTTTTTTTTCATGGGAGTGTTTTTGCAATTTTCCTTCCTCAACATAATTGTAAACCAACATTGTGGGATCACCCTATGGTTGTTGATATGCAATGTCTTGATGTTGAACATGTTGATGATACGAATCTATGTTTTGATGATCGTCAAGATGTTGTTGATATTGTGACTCTCTATTTTGATGGTTTGATTGAAAGATTTGTGAGTTTTGGCATTGATTAAAATTTGACATGTGACAAAGTATTCCAAATTCTTGAATAGGGACACCCATAGTTGCTATGTTGGTGTAGCTATTAGGATATTATGAATTCATGGGTGTATAGAGTGGAACTAGATTCAAGTAATAGATTGACATTGACATGTTTTTGGGAATGTTGGTAAAATTTTTAGACAAATGATGTTGTTTGATTGATGTTGATCTTGGGATAGTTTAATAAAAAACTTTGATTTTGGATGCTATGTTTTGATACTCAACCCTATGATGATGGTGTGAATGTATTTTGGATATTTATAGATGGTGCTTAGTCTATGGACACAAGGATAGACAAGATTTGATTATGTTTGCTAAGTATCAAAAGATTTTGATAAAGGATATGTTCATTTCTCTACTTGAACTTGACTCATGAGTACAAGGGATGATGATAGTAATCTAGTAATACTCCTTGTAGCCCTCTCATCTTCTTTAGTGTTTGTGGTGGTTCCATGTCTAGGATAGCTTTTACCTTTTCTAGATCAATTTATATCCCTCTTTGCGAGACAATATAGCTGAGAAATTTCCTTTATGTAACCCCAAAGACACACTTTTTTGGGTTTAGCCATACCTTGTACTCTTCTAGCTTGTCAAAGATGGATCCTAAGACTTGTATGTGCTCATTTCTTTTCTTTGATTTTTCCAAAATATTTTCCACATAATCTTCAACTATTTTTTGGATCATGTCATGAAAGATGAGGGTAATTTCTCTTTGATAGGCTACTCATGCATTTTTTTAACCCGAATGGCATCATGTTCTAGCAATAGGTTCCCCATGGATAGGTGAATGTAGTTTTGTGTTGATCCTCCTTGGTGATCATGATTTGATTATAACCTAAAAAACTGTCCATGATTGATAACATTTCATGCCCAGTTGTTAAGTCTACAATGAGGTCGATATTAGGAAGAGGGAAATCATCCTTCAAGCACACTTTATTCAAGCCTCTGAAACCAATGTATGTTATGATGCCCCTAATGGGTTTTAAGACTAGTACCAGGTTTGAAACCCACTCAAGATAATCTATCAGTCAGATGAATCCAACATCAAGAAGCTTTTATAACTCGAGTTTGACCAAGAGAGTTATCTAAGGGTGCATCTTCCTTGATTTCTGCTTGAATGGATTGGCTTTAGGATAGATTACTAAGTGATGCACAACCACTTTTGGATTGATCCTTGGCATATCAGTGTATGACCATGCATAGTTAGCTCTGCGCTCTTTCAGGAATGCTGCTAGGTTTTTTTGTTCTTCGTCCAATAAGGATTTTGTATAGAAAGTGATATTAGGTGCTTCTTTTGTTGCCACATTGAATGAAGTGGCCTTTTCTACTAATACTGTTGAATTCTCCAGATGAATTTCACTAAGGGGGATATTGAATCCCTCATCCTTGGGTGCCTCAGAGAGGTTTTCACCCTCATATACGTCCTTTCTTTTTACTATTTTAGGATCAGAAAGTGACATAGTGTTGTTTTCACTTAAAGATCTGTATGTTATTTGCATTTCATTAATTTTGTGACTAAAGGATTCAATTGTCTCCCCATAGTATTCCCTTGTGTCTAGTTCTATGTCAAAACCTGCTTTGTGATCTTCCCATAGTAAGTTGTCTCGAAGTCCCATGAATTCTGAGAATGCTTCATCATTTTTGAACAAATCAAGAATTAGTGGTCATTGTTTTTCCATGTCAATGATTTTTGGGTATACTAGGCAGATTTCAGTTGGTTGATTTCTTGGAATAAAGGATGTAATGGATATCATGAAGAGGGGGTTTTTTTCAAACAGGTTAGCAATGTCAAGGGGGAAGTCATCTAAGGTCATATCGCATGATGGAGGTAACCAAGAGGAAGCCTCAACTTGTTTAGTGGGAGTACCTTTGCCAATAAAGGTGATGTTGCTAGTAGTACAACATAGGCCAAGATTCTTTAGTTATTTCTTAGGAACAATGGGTTTGAGTAAACCATTATCATTCTATTCTAGCTTCCCATTCTTGTTATATCCCATTCCCTTCATTAGTTGCAAACCTTTGTTATCATATTCTATGGGAAGAGTGGGGACAAGTCATTCATCATGATAGAGGAGTTTAGAGATATCATCCTCATTGACATCTTCTTGATTCAAATCCCCTCACTTGGTGAAGGTAGTAGCTACCATCTTGATAGTTTTAGGATCTTTGTTGCTAGATGTGGGTTTCCCATGAGATTGAGGAGAAATAGGTAGCTCTCCTAAGACAAAGGTGTTTTTCATTAGTTTATAGTTCCCACAACCATCATCTTGGATTACTACTTTGATGTCAAGAATGTTTTGCACAATGGGTGCCTTTGTTTCAAATGTAGATGCAAGGAATGAGAGGTCAAAAAATGAGGTAGAAGGTGTAGGCCCTTCATCATTCTTGGGTGTTTGGGGTATCTTATATAACTTAGCCTCAAGATTCTTGCAATAGTAAAAAGGCTCAGAATATCCATGGATGGTAATCTCTCTTTCTTCAAAGGGAAACTTGAGACATTGATGGTAGGTTGAAGCTACAACTTTTAGGACATCATTCTAGGGTCGACCAACCAGTATGTTGTAGGGAAGGTCAAGGTCTAACACTTGACATGTAGTTTCTATGATGAGGGGGCCCACTTGGATGGGTATTGTGATGATGCCTTGTGATACCCGTTCTTGGTCATCATATGCCCTAATGGTGGCACTCTTTGTCTTTTCAATAGTATCCTCTGAATAGCCAAGATTTTTGATAAACTAAAGGGTGCAAATGTTCAATCCAACACCTCCATCTACTAATACTCTTTTGGCCTTGTTCTTATGAATGATATCCTCAAGGTGTAAAGCATAGTTATGAGGTGACTGTGATGGTAGGTCTTTCTCTAAGAAGGTGATTAGTAATATGGCCTACCATATATTAAAATTTATTGGTATCAATATCCTCAGGAATATATGACTTCGATAAAGCTTTCTCTAAAATTTCCCTATGCGCGGTGGATAGCCTTAACAGTTCTAGGATAGAAATCTATGTGGGGGTCTTTTTAAGTTGATCTAAGAGATTATACTTTCTAGTGCTTGTTGTTGGCTGAGTAGGTTGTGCCCTGGATTGGGGTGGGACTCCTTGGATGGTGAATTTACCATGTTGTGTGGTGACTACACACTCCACACTATGCCCTTTGATGGTGATGACAGTAATTATGCTATCACAGGAAGCAACTACATTAGAATAGGTATGTTGCACGTTTGTGTAATCCTTAGCTTTCCCAGTGTTGTTCACTTTGTTATGATCCGACATAGGGTTCTTGTATATATTAAGATCTTGATTCCCGACTGGTACCTCAATAGATATGGTGTCATTCTCTATGAGGTCTTGGATAATTTTTTTGAGCCTCATGCAGTTTGTTATTTTGTGTCCTTTAATCTTGTTAAAATCACAAAGATCATTCTTGTCTTACCAGGATGGTTTATATTGTTGTTCTTGGTAGTTTTCAAAGTTGGGAAGTTTTATCAAATTTGACTCTACCAGCTTTTTCATGATGGTTTTGATGGATTTAGATAACTATGTGTACTTGTGTTTAGGATAGTTGGTCTTGTTAGCAGCTTGCCTTTGCATTTTGGTGTTATTGATCTGATTGTTCTAGGGAGGTGTTGTTTTCTGCATAGTTGGTTGGATGTTAGCAACATGAGTGTTATTTGGCCTAGGAGAACTTAGGACTACCTTAGCATCCACTACACCATCATTCGTTACGTTCTTTTTTTCAGCCTAGACACGAGTCTTGTCATTTGAACTAGTTGATGGGAAGTTGTCTTTGTAAGCTTGAGTATTCCCCCAAGAGATTAAAGCTCTCTTGATGTTAAGGGATCTAGGGACAAGCTCATCATAAGATGTGATGCATTGCATTTTCAAGTGGAATGATAGATTTGGATCTAGATTCTCTATGATGATGCCCACCTTTTGTTCATCGAGAAGAGGCCACTTGCTCTTACTAGCTCTTTGTCTCCATCATTGCAAGAAATTAGAAAAAAAATATCCTTTTTTTGTCTGAGAGTGTACAATTCATTCCTCTAGAATTACGTCCATGTCAAGATTAAAGGAGAAGTGATCAATGAATTTATTGGTAATTTCTTGAAAGGTTTTAATACCTGGACGCAGATGAGAAAACCAATTTATGGAAGGACCAGTTAAACTTCGAGGGAAGAGACACATTAAATATGAATCATTGTAGGCCTCCTCCATACACATGATGTTAAACTCTTTAACATGGTCCACATGACTTCCTCTCTCTTTATATTTGTCAAATTTGAGGATTTCAAAACCAGGAGGAAATAGTACCATTGTTATGTTTCGGTCGAATGGATAAGGACATAGGTTCTGCATATGGGGATTCTTTGTCTTTCCCATTTGAAGGTCCTACATTTCTTGCAATAATGCCTTAAATTGTGATGCTATATTATCTTGTGGTTTTGGTGGAGGAACATATGGTGGGTTTATGGATGAGTTGTACATGGTATTTTGATATTAGGATGTGTTATATGGGGTGTATGGTTCTGTAGGATTCTGCGAAGGTAATTGGGGTATTGATGTATATGTTCCTAACACATTTGTATTGACGATGTGTGATTGAGGGTTATAATAGGAACCTTGTTGTTGTTGTTGTTGGGCATACTGTTGAGCTAGTAAGGCTTGATGTTGAGCTTGTTGTTGTTGATACGCCACTAGGGCTTGTTGTTGGGCATGTTGTTGTTGTTGTGCTACTAAGGCTGCTTGATGGGATTGATGTTGTTGTTGTGTTAAGGCTACTTGTTGTTGTTGTGCTAAGGCTTCTTGTTGTGTAGATAAGGTATCTTGATGTTGTTGCTACTATTTTTGTGCTACTAAGGTTGCTTTTTGTTGTTGTTGTGCTACTAGGGTTGCTTGATGTTGTTGCTACTATTGTAGGGCTTGGTGATAATCTTTTTTGTGCTTTTTGTAAGGCTAAGTCATGCACTTGCAATGTAGGATCAAGTGGTTGTTGTGACAATGGTGGAGGATTGTGGGTGTTGATGTTTTGAGTGGATAGCGAATTGGTGATGAGAGGTTGGGGGTTCCCTTGGTTCAAAATTCCTTGTAAGATAGTGGATTGAGGTGGAGGAATGTACGTTTGAGATCCCATTTGATTTTTCATTGTAAAGGGGACTGTGGGAAAAGATGAGGATGATGCCATTATATTATGCAATGGGAATGACACATTAGGACCTTGAGTCCATTGATTAAAAAGGTTTCCTTGTCCCATGTCTTGAGGATTCCCTTGTGTTGGGGATGTAGACAATGTATTAACTATGTTGACAGGGTTTGTTACCAAGGGATTATTTTGAGATGGGTTGATAATGGATGGGATATATGTGTTTTTTGAAACCAATGGTATGGATGAACCAATTGGAGGATTGAGTAAATATTTCCCTATTGGAATTAAGGGTTGACTTTGTGGTATGGTATTGACTTTCCCTTGTGCTGGAAAAATGAAGAACATCTCATTTTGTTGTTTTATGGTGTCATTGATGTCACCATAATATATGAGTTGCAACTGCAAGATCAAGTTTGATTTTGTTCTGACATTCTAGTCTGGTAGCTGAACTGGTATAATGCTTACATTTTTTGGTATTTTGGTATATCCTCTGGTATTTTAGTCCACAATTGTTTGTTGTTGATTACTATTGCTTGTGGTTTTTGGAAATGGTGCATGGATTTTGTAAGCACGTACATACAATATCTCATGTATTCATATGCTTGTATAATGTATTGGAATTATTTTGTTGAATGTATCTTTTCTATTAGGTTTATCCTTGGCCGACCTAATGGATGAGTTGTGCAGTGGTGAATATTTTTTGTTATGCAGATATGTGTGCAACCTATCACATGTTGGGTGTTTGAATTTTTTTTGGGAAGATTTTGTGAAATCTTGTAGCTGACAGTTGGTATTTTTAATGAATAAGAAGTGCATTTAATTAGGCTGACCTAATTGATGCTTGCAGAGAGATCAGATATATATATTGGACAATTTTTGAAGATTGAACGAGAGATGATTGTATTGTGAATGTGAATGTGAAGAAGAGTGAATATGATGAAGTGTGTCAAGTCAGTTTACTGAGCTTCATTGGAACTGAATTAGCACTCACTAGGTGTACTTTGTCAGTTCATTTTGGCTGTAAGCCATTTTGTCATTGTAACTCTATAGGAAGTGAGCCTTTGTATTTGTACAATGAGCCACCCCATTTTGTAATATCTTATAACTGGTTATACTATATTGTAAGCTAACACTCACCGTGGTTTTTCCCATTTTGGGTTTTCCATGTAAAAATCATGGTGTTAATGTGTTCTATGATTTCATGTTCTGTTAATACTTTCCCTTATCATTGTTGTTGTTTGCATTGGAATAATTGGATGGTATCTATTCAAAAAATTTAAGAAGATACTAATTCACTCCCCCCTCTCAGTATCTCGGATATTCAACAATCGGTATCAGAGCTTGGTTCCTCCGGAAAATCCTAACAACTTGAGGGAGATCCTGAAGATGGAAGAAATGAATGATAAAGAAGAGCTTCAGACTGCTCTTGAGGATCTTGACAAAGTTGAAAGAGAAATAGAGATCTGAAAGAGAATCTTGAAGATGCAAATGAATGTGTTCAAAAATTAAAAGAGAAATTGAAAAAGTTCAAAGAAATTCATAAGTAACTGATCAATTGAAGTAGGCTAATGAAGAAATTACTAGTTTGAAAGTGCAAGTAGAGGAGAAGAAAAGAATTGAAGAATGTTTGAACAAATTGGTACAAAGAAAGTATGATGAGTGCACTAAGCTTGAACATGAATTACTGAACCTGAAAGTGGATCTGGAGAAGGAAAAAATCTGTGAGAATAATTTCAAATCTAGCTCAAATAGGCTTGATGAATTGATTTTAGGATGAGAAAATCGAGCAAAGAAAAAGGTGGCTTGGGAATGGAAGGAGGTGAAAACTCTAAGGATAGCCAGAAGACTCAGAATAAAGGAAATCAGAAAGGAAACTCGAGGAACTTTTCTAGGAGACCACCTGTGAGACAACCTAATGCACAAAGGTATTCATCTTTTAATGGCACTTGTTTTTCATGAAAAAAATTTGGCCACAAGGCAACATAATGTAGGAGTAGGATGAATCAGTTTCTTAGTCCCTTCACTGGTCAATATTTTTCTTGCAAAAGAATTGGACATAGGGCAAGTGAATGTAGAACCTTGATGATGAATCGGTTTAATGCAGGAAGAATGAATCAATCCTTTAATGGATACTATTATACTTGTAACAAGTATGGAAATAAAGCTAATCAATGCAAAACAAGAGTCATTGGAAGTCAATCTAATCAAAGAAATGTTATCTGCTATAATTGCAACAAACTAGAACATATCTCAAGAGTTTGCAGAAACAAAAAGGGTAACAAGACCAATCTGGTAGAAAAGAATGAACATGTGAAGAAGGTTGAAAGATATGAGATTAAGTAAGAAATGAGTAATATTAGGAGGAAGAAAGAAGAGATTGAGATGACAGATGTGTCTGATCATCCCTCATCCAGTATAGAAAATTCCTTTGAGAATTAGACCTAGCAAGGTCTACGGGGGAGCTTTAACAAAAAATCACTTAAACCCCCTTGATTTTGAACATGTCAGTCTTTGGCATGAAGATATGTTGTGAGAAATGATAAGGTAGAGGTTATGCAAGTGGAACCAGAAGAAAATATGAAGGAATGATCTTTTGCGAAGTAAATTAGGGTTTTTTGAGTAGAGAAGAAGAGTTTTTAGCAACTTTTTGAAATATGTTGCATTTAATGTGAGTTAGGGTAGATCATTTTTTTATAAAGAAAATGCGTAAGTAATTTCGATCACTCGTGCATTTGAAGAAGTCGAAGAGATTTTTGTAGCATTCTTGAAGTGATTTGGAGTTTGAACTGTGAAAACCCTAGTTCTGGTTCATCATGAAGAAAGAGGTATTTTTTTCTTTTATGTGCAGTTGTGGTTTGTGTTGTGAGTTGTTTGAATTTGAAATTGGGTAGAATGGCAACCCCTATGGTCATTAAAGTGTTAGAGAGACCCATACCATCCTATAGGACATATTCCTCGAAGGTTTTCGAAGATGACCCTATGGGCGCCTTCTCATCAATCCCTCATGGGGTCATGCTGACCGAGGACACAAGAATGTATATTTGAGTAAGGATTGAGGAATTCAATCACACCAAATTGATTGACATTTGGAAAAATGAGCTTACTGGAGATAGTTTCTTGATAAAACTTGAATACTCAAACCTGGTTGCGAAGAATTTAGATAGATGGAACAAATTTCCCAACTTTTGTTTTGTGGTTGATAAATTTGTGAAGCCAGCCTTAAGCAGAATACATGAAAAATTCCTATGAATTGACCGACCTCACCCAATAACTAAGGAGCTGATTGGGTTTGTTACTAGCCTCTAGGATAAAGGACAATACTTGTATTGAAATCCATGAAGAATGAAGTGGTAACAAAACATACAAGAGCCATATATGACAAGAGAGCCTTAACAACAAATTCCATCACTAATCCGGCTGTGAAGTATGCAGCTATCATGATTGGTCACAAAATATACTTCACCAATAGAGAGAACTTCATTTCAGCCATAACCATTTATGTTGGTTTTGATATGGTAATCAATGGTGCAGACTATGACTTATGTGAGATTCTCCAGCAACAGTTTCTTGAGAATTTGAAGTCGACAAAAGAAAGGAAGTATGCTTTCAAATTCAATTCATTGATTGTATGTTTGTTGTTCTATTTCATGAAGAAACTTCCTAGAAAGAATGATGAAGTGTTTTGGGACTCATCCAGACTAGTGACACATCAAGTATTTGATTATATGCATAGTTTGGGTGATTTGAAAGCTCAAGAAAATACTCTAACAACATTCTTTGTTGTATTTAAGAGCGACATGAATGAGAGAGATGATTCCAAGGAAATTTTTTGAGAAATACAAAGATGACATCATATTCCATGTTTCCTCTAATGAATGCATGATCGAAGTAGTAGAACCCCAGACCATATGGATTTAGCCATTGGGATATGAAATTACAGAAGAAGAAGTTGAGGGTTATGTACAAATGTTGCTGAAAAATCCAAAGGATCCCAATGAACCCAGAATTGGTACTTTTGTTGAAAAGTATATGGAGATACACATGGAGCACCAAAAGCCCATAATAAAAAAGAGAGTGGAAAAGAAGCTTAAATAATTTGGATTCACTGATGAGTAGATTATGCTTGGAAGGGCTAAGGGAGAAGAGTTGGAGGCGGAATCATTTGGCCTAAGGAGATCTGGTAGGACTACTCCTGCTAAATCCTCTGCATCTCCTACAGTAAATGTTGAACCTAGTACCACTGATAAAGGCATAGGCCCGGTTTCCTCCAGACCTACTACTAGATCTAGGGAGAGGAAAGAAACTCCTTTGGTGGCCCCTAGAAAAAGAGGAGAGAAAGAGAAAGCTACAAGGGAGAAAAATCTTAGCGTCACAGATGATCAAGATGAAGAGGAAGAGGATCCTGCTACAAAATTAGTGAGGAAAAGAAGAGGAAGTTTATCCTCTAGTGAAGGTGCTTCTAAGAAAGTTGTTGGTTCTAAGAGAGTGCATGTTCTATTATCTTTTGATGAAGAGGAAGAGAATAAATTTGGTGTTCATGTGCACGCCAAACCAGATTCAAAGAAGACTAAGGTGTCTGATGAAGCCTCTGCGGACCAGAGAGAAGAACAGGACAATCCGATAAGTTTTGGTCCCTGTTTTAAATTAGAGGCAACTCTTAATTATTTGTTACATTTTGAGAACATTATAAAACTGAAAATAGATTGTTATGATAATGTTGGAGAAGAGGATAAGAAAACATTGATTTTAGTTGTCATTCAATATGTAATAATCTTGGAAGTCAAATAGGATAATTTGAAGAAAGATGTACCTGAGAATATGTGGATAGCTTTGATGAAAAGGAGATAAGAGGTTGTTGAACTTGAAGAGAAAATTAGGAATAATGCATTTGATAAGATTGGGTCCTCCCTGACCTCGAATGATCTGGAGTCTTTGAAAAGGATTTGTGCAGATATGTTTTGAATGAAGAAAAGGGTAAATTTTTTAATGAAAAGGAATAAAAAGTTGATAAAGAAGATAAGGAAACAACAAAGTTGATCTAGGATACATTAGAGAAATATGGTATGCTTAAGGCTGATGAAGATGTTGCTACTGAAAATGTTGAGGAAGATACTCCTCTTGATACAGGTGATGCAGATATTTCTGAAGACTTTGATGTTGAAAATGATGCTGGTGGTGAAAATAATCCTCTGAAAATTGAGAAGTAGAATGAAGGTGACGTTGAGCCTGAAAAACATGATGATACTCCTCCAAAGCACACTGAAGGTGAAAAAGGAAATGATGAAAAAGGTAATACTGAAGAAGAAAAAGATAATCTAGAAGAAGAGAAAAATGAAAATGGAAATGATGGAAATGATGAAGAAGACAATAGGGATAAAGATAAAGATGAAAATAAAAAGGAAGAAAAGAAAGAAGAAGAAGAAGAGGAAGTGGAAGAAGAAAAGAAGGAAGAAGATAAGGAAAAGGGAGAGGAAGAAAAGAAAAATGAGGAATCTGTCAGGAAAAATGAAGAAAGTCAAAATACATATTGTAAAATCTCTTAAGCATCCCAAAGAATCATCCTCCAGTAATGATGTTCTGAAAGGCTTGTTTTCCAAGCAAATAAAATTCTAGCCAATAATTCCTCATAAGCTTCTACAACTTCCTATGATTGAAGTGTCTGTAGATGTGGAGAAGATGTCTCCAATGCATAAAGTGGTGTTAGGAGATGCATTGCAGGCATCCAGAAGGAAGGAGATTCTTGAAACACATTAGAAAGGAGCACAACTTATAGAAGATACTCTTAAGGCATTGCAGGATGTCACACCCAATGCATCTATTGATGCATCCCTCACTCCTATTGAAAATTTGAGATTTCTATAAGATTCTTTCAAGAAGTATACCTCCAAACTTGGAGAAAAGACAAAAAAAGAAATTGAGGAGAAACTGGTAGAGAAAAGGCTACTGGCATTGCATGACAAGTGTGCCCTTGTACACTCAAATGTTGAAAAGAATCTGGAAGTTGTGAAGATCTGTGAGTTAGAAGAAAATTTTGTTCTTGCTTATTGCTTGAAGTGGTCAGATGCCACCAAGAACATTAAGGTTGTTATGGACTCCATTGAGTCCCAGTTGACTGTTGTCGCTGGTACTTATAGTATATCTAAAGATAGAGACAAATGTTCCTGGAATGCCATCACTACACATAAAGATAAATTATTTGTCTTATAGAAGTAGAAGGAAGTGATTATCATAAAATTTGATCAGCTAAGTGACATTATAAGAGTAGAATACACTTCGGTTGGCAAGGCCTTGGCATACACAGAAAATCTTGAGACGATAAATTTGACTCTTGATACTTTGGATGGTGCAGAAGAAACTCTGGTACAGTTGGAATCCCTAAACAAAATGTTGATTGTTGCAAAGGATAGTTGGGAGACTGGTAAATCAGTATGGGAAGGTATTCTTAAGGAGCTTCAAGGCTCGCCATCCTCCAATTGATGCATGTTTCTTTGTTTTATTTGTTTTCATATTTACATTTTTGGGACACCATTTTTCCTTGATGTCAAAGGGGGAGTGAAGAAGGTGAAATGCTAGTGTTAGGGGAGAAGTGTTGTAAATAAGAGTTTGGAAGTTTTTGCAAGTTTGGTTTTAAAATTTTGGCACATGTTGCCATCAATGAAAAAGGGGGAGATTGTTGGAAAAATGAAGAACATCTCATTTTGTTGTTTTATGTTGTCATTGATGTCACTATAATATATGAGTTGCAACTACAAGATCAAGTCTGAATTTGTTCTGGTATTCTAGTCCAATATCTAAACCGATATAATGCTTACATTCTCTGGTATTTTGGTATATCCTCTAGTATTTTGGTCTACAATTGTTTTTTGTTGATTACTGTTGATTGCAATTTTTGGAAATGGTGCATGGATGTTGTAAGAATTTACATTCAATATCTCATGTATTCAAATGTTCGTATGATGTATCAACATTATTTTTTTGATTGCAACTTTTCTATTAGGTCTATCCTTGGCTGACCTAATGGATGAGTTGTGTAATGATGAATTAATTTTTGTTATGTGGATATATGTGCAACCTATCTTAGGTCCATACCAACATGATGTAGTGTGTTGGGTGTTTGAATTGCTTTTGGGAAGATTTTTTGAAAGCTTGTAGCCGATATTTGGTTTTTTTGATGAATAAGAAGTGCATCTAATTAGGATGACCTAATTGATGCTTACGAAGAGATCATATATATATATATATATATATTGGATAGTTTTTGAAGACTGAACGAGAGATGATTGTATTGTGAATGCGAATGTGAAGAAGAGCGAATATGATGAAGTGTGTCAAGTCAATTTACTGAGCTTCATTAAAACTGAATCAACACTCACTAGTTGTACTTTGTCAATTCATTTTGGATGTGAGCCATTTTTTCATTGTAACTCTCTAGGCAGTGAGCCTTTGTATTTGGATAGTGAGTCCTGGCAATGAGCCACCCCATTTTGTAATATCTTATAACCAGTTATACTATATTGTAAGCTAACACTCACCGTGGTTTTTGCCATTTTGGGTTTTCCACATAAAAATATTGGTGTTCATGTGTTATGTGATTTCATGTTCTCTTAATGCTTTTAGTTATCATTGTTGTTGTTTACATTGGAATAATTAGATGGTATATGTTCAGAAAATTTAAGAAGATACTGATTCACCCCTCCCCTCTCAGTATCTCGAATATTCAAGACCTTGTGTGTTGTTTTGAGACACTTGGTCCACACTACTTTGTGTGATGGTGGGCACACTTGTGGTACTCATGGGTATGGATGAAGAGGAATTTCCTTGATATGTGGAGGTCGTTGTGGAGTAATGAAGGTCAAGAGGTTTATATGGTTGTTTGGGATCTTCAGGAACAAGAGGAGCACCAAAGGTAGGTGTCCAAGTGGTCATGTGAGATAGAGGGTTGGTTTCAAGGGTACCCACAAGTGTGTTTTTTTCAAATGGAGGAGTATGGACAAAGTCCTTAGCAGGGATTGTTGAAAGACTGAGTGTATGCTTGATGTAGCCCTAGTGATGGGGTTGTGAAGCCTTGTGTGAAATTTTGTGTAACAAATGATGGGGAGATAGGAGCTACATTTACAAAGGCTTGACGTTCCATGATTTCCTCCCTAGTGAGTTCAAATGGATTGTTTATAATGTATTATATATCATATGGTCTTGATGGTGATGAAGGTTGTTGTGATGGGGTAACTTGACTTCTCAGATAAAATTTTAGTGGATTTGGGTCACTTGAGGTAAATGTGACTTTGGTTTTCTCCATAATTCTCTTGTGTTGTGATCTCGTCTTTACCATAAATTTGGTGTCACCATTGAGAGAGTTGTGTTGTGATTTGTAATGTTTGAACTCTCTAGTTGACTCAAATCTAGGTAAAAGGGATGCTCTAAGTCTTTTTGGAGAAATGATGATAATGGGGGATGAAAAGATGGGTGATGTGGAGAGTGA
Source organism: Sequoia sempervirens (assembly GCA_007258455.2). Lineage (NCBI taxonomy): Eukaryota > Viridiplantae > Streptophyta > Pinopsida > Cupressales > Cupressaceae > Sequoia > Sequoia sempervirens. The sequence goes on from VDFB02265878.1 coordinate 48,039, forward strand.
TCTTTGCAACGTTTTGGGACAACACTTTTGACTTAAGTTTGAAGTTTTGATATTAGGATAAAGGATGTTGATGAACTAGTTCAAGGATGATAACTAACTTACCTAAATGCATGGAAAAGGATACATTTCATAAACAAATTAGCTAAGTTAGGGTTTGGGTTGATTGATGTCTAAGCCAAAAAGTGTTGATGTATTCAAATTTTTTGCAAAGTTTGGTGAAGTGAAAGATGAAATTTTGATGAAGGGGTGGATGAAATGTTTGACCCAATGTTGACCTAAAGTGGGCCTTTTTTTGACAAGACCAAGGTAGTGAGAAACATGCAACACCTCTAAAGTTTTCAAACCCTAAATACCCAATGATTATGTGAGAAATTCAAAATTTTGGAAAAGACCAGGATTCTGATTGTAATAGAAGAAATACAATTTTGGATTGTTCCTTGAAGCATGTTTGTAGAAATTATATGCCAACCTAGTTTTGGTTTCATGAAGTACCAAAAGGTATTTCTTGAGAGATTTTGGACTAAGATGCCTAAGTTTGAAATGATGACCTGTAGACCTTACTTTGGGGATCTTGACTTTGTGTGAGATCATTTAGAAAAAAATCAAGTTTATGGAAGAAAGGAGGATATTTATTACCACGTGGGTGGTGGTAATATGGGCCTTCCAGCCTCAATATCAGCTTGTTCCTCTTCTTAGTCTAATATTTTTGTTGTGTTTCTCCACTGGGTAGGTGTTTATTTTGTTTCAAAAGTGAAGCTTCTCAAACTACTAATGATATCAATTTATTCTTCATCAATGAGTTCAAAGTTTGGTTGAATGATAACACCTTCAAGATAAGATTGTTCAACGAGAGAAATCGGTCTCCAAATAGTCATGTCGGGGATCAATTGTCAATTTATCTTGCTTAAGTGAATTTATTTTACCACAAACACTTGTCTTGATTAAATTTTCAAACTAAATGTTTATGTCAGAAATATCATAACTTTCACAATGTTCATTTTGTGAGAATCATGAGGTCGAAGCCATAATTTCCTATGTTGTCTTTGGAAAATATGGATTGAGATATAAGTTAAGATATTTACAAATCTCTAAGGATAGAAACCCTTAGGACAAGTAGTAGTATCAAGGCTATTTCAAAAGGTATCCATATTTAAGCCAAAGTGTTTGAAATTTTGAGGAAGATAGTGAATGTTTGCTTGTAACATTTTGGAACCAAGAAATTTATTAAACTAACTCACAATCATTTACAATCCTAGGTTTGAAATGGCCATACTTGTTGAGTCCCCACTCGAATTTCTCCAAACACTAATACATTGCAAACAGTTAGAGATTTGGTGACATTGGCTCCCCTCCATGGCACACACTTCTCAGGACCACCAAATCTCAAAATATTGAAGATCCTAAGATCCTAAGGATTTTTATGTTTCAACAATTAATACTACAAATGCGGGGTGGCTTCAAAATGACTGTTCTTTCACCTACAATCATTAAGAATTTTTGGTAACTAAATAGTCTGGCTCTTAGTAAAAAATTGAGAACACCTAACTATATACACACTCACTTTGCCACTTAAGAATCTTACTACCATTCTTGTTCCACTTAAGGCATGGTACTAGGTGCAGTATGGTATATAGTCTAGGATAGAAGGTACTTTCTCACGATTTCCCAACCTTTAATATAGCCTACTGATAAATATGCTTGCAAGAATTTTCCTATGAGTTTCCTGTTGCGGGGTGTGTATCATAGTAAGTCCTCTCTTAAGGGTGAAACAAATCATAAAAGTGTAATTAAGTATTTCTCTTCACCCAAGATCACACAAAGCACAAGGGGATTGGATACGTACTATAAGTGCACACAAACAATGAAGTAAACTTGTAATGTTTCTCTTCACCCAATATCGCACGAAGTGCAATGGGATTAGATATGCACTACAAGTGTGCCACAACAAAGCATACATTGATTCATTTTACCAACTAAAGCTAAGAAAAATTCATTTTATGCACCAAATGAAATTTTAAGTTTCTTTGTTCAATTTTAAAACCCAAAAGACAATGATAAAATGAGGGTTCAATTTTTGTCTCGTTTGAGCATTCATTTTAAACCCAAATGAAAATAAGTGAGGTCCTAGAGCTTAAAGTAAAAAGAATAAGAAATTGGGTTATCATTGCCCCAAAGCATCAAATGCTTGTTACAATCATAAAATATTAAGATGAGAATGCTTCTTCACTTTAAATTTGTGTCATCCAACCTGTAAAACCCTATTAGTCTAACAACCAGAACAATGTTAGAAGTGTGTTAGTAACCTGACGAATCGAAAAAATTAAAACACATGATGAAAATTGATCATTAAATTTCCTACCAAAGTTTGGCATCGTTGTACACGATAGCGTCACTCTAGTGAAATAGGGTGTCACTCTGTAGAAAGAATAGTGAGCACGATAGCATCACGATTTGGTCAAGTGTCACCGTTTTTAGATTTTGATACCTCTAAAAAGTATTAGCATCGCCATTTTTAACTTAGCGTCGGTGTATTTAATAGGTTTTGATGTTTTAGATTAAGATAGTGTCACTATATGGTGATGCCTTGCAAAGTGCGTCACTGAAATTGAGTAGGGCATCGCTCTATCTTAAAAATGCCAAAACAAATGGAATTCAAGATAGAAATTGATTAAATTTCATCAGTTTTTTCTCCTTCTAATGCCAGAATGTCAACCGAGGATACTAGTATGGGCCGATTATGCTTGATCTATGATGAATCGAAGCATAACAAAGCCATTAATACTCAATCTAAATAGGATCAATCGAATTGAAGTTAAACTAAACATTCATTAAAACAAAGCATTCTAAATTTTGAAAATGTTTAAAATGTCTATTCTAACCGATTTGAAACTTATCCCATTTTGGGAGTGGTGTCGCATTGATGTGGAATGATGACCCTTTCCCAATCCTATGATTAGTGAGCTTGTTTCAATTGATTCTATTGAAGAGAATCGATGAAACGGTTGTGAGATATGATTTAAAACATGATTTATGCTAAAATGAGTATGATGCAAAAGCTAATCTAAATGATCTATGCTAAACTGATTTGGATATACAATTGCTAAGTTAATCTAAATGAGATTTTAAACTAAAATATTCAAACCCTAATTATCTATTTAGCTAAATGGATGCATGGAAACCATTAATGGAAGCTAAGATATTATGCTACTAAAAATGAACTAAAATATGCTAAATTTTAGTTAAAAATGAGTGTGAGTGAGTGATTTCAACAACATCAGTTTTCTCTAAAAAAGATGGATCCATTTGTCTCCAAATAGTGCTTTATTTATAGGAAAGCAAATGAGAAATGGAGGGTTGAGATCAAAAAAGCTAATCAATGGTCAAGGATGGAGGAAATTGGAGGAATGAATCATGGATTATCATAAACAAGTGAAATGCAAGAAGAAATTTAATCAAGGGTTCTCATTCCTTCCAAACAAGTACACCTTTGACCTATACAAGAGGTCAAAAATTAACTTGCACAAGAAGTAACAAGCTAAATTTCATATGAAGCTAAGTGAGAATATTCCCTTTTTCAAATGATTGGAGGAGAGAGAATATTCTTTGGAATATTATCATGGGTGAGAGAAAAGGATATTTTGCAAATTAAAACAAAGTTTAATTGTGCAAAAGAGGAGGGAATATTTCATGGGAATATTCCCCTTCTGGAGGAATGTGCAAAGGAGGAATATTTCCTTGCAAGTGGGAGGGAAAATTAGATTAATCAAATAATTTCTAATTTAAACAAGGGTTTAATCATGCAATTAGGGGAATTTAGAAGAATAAAGTGATATTCATTAAATTAAATGATTTAATGAATGGGGAAAGGTGAAATGGCATTTAATTAAATAACTTAGGATTATTTAATTAAATAAGAAGACTTAGGGAATTAAATTAAATAGTTTAATTTATTTAGTTCAATGAGATGAAATGTTAGCATGAAAGGGGGGAATTAATCTGATTAAGTTGAATTAGGTTAATAGATGAAAATGAGGCAATTAGTTAAATAGCTAGGCTAATTTAATCAATTAAGCGAAAAGAGGATTTGTTTTAGGATGAAATGATGTTAGTATACCTTATTCAAGTGTATGATATGATTCGAGACATTTTTCAATGTCTACATTTTTCCCCTCTTTGAAGTGAGGTACCTACTACTTCGGTTCAAAGACTGATGCTCTTCGGATGAAAACTACTGCTTAAATCAAAAAACTAAAAAAATTCTATTTTTTTAGATGCCCTAGTGGAAGGATAAATTTGATTCCCTACCCCCTCAAGAAATCAAGCAAAAATTTTGAATTTTGGGTTGATTTCTTGATAAAGGTAAAAGGCTGCCCCAGGTGTCCAAAAAGGATCTGGGGTGCAAGAAACATGCCAAAAATGCAAAAAGCAATGCATGAGAGGTACCCACATGGGGACCTACGATCCAAGCCCCTAAGGTGGTTGAGAGTTTTTGGTAGTTGGTTTCTCAGCCATGGGCTTATGACCAGGGACAAGCGGATGCTCAAACGATGCTTGCATACAATGCATGGTTTACAACCCCTTGTAGGTTGATAGATCCAATGGGTGCTCCTCCACGAGGGAGACCAAGAGGGAAAGGTGCAAGTAGGGGTAGAGATAGAGGCAAAGGTTGGTGACAGGTTGGATAGGATGGCCATGTTGGACATGAAGGGAAGATTCCAGGGGCACCACCTGTGGATCAATAGCCTCCCATTCAGTAGTAGCCAGCTCAGCCACCACCGCCGAGGACAAATCCCTGAGATTTACAAGTTTAGTAGTTGTAGTAGTAGGTTCAGGTCATTACAGGTGAGTGGGATCAGGCCTGAAAATAGATTGTAGCTATTACTACTAAGAGGGATTGGGAATGGAAGTAGGTATAGGATGTCATGGTAGAGTGGGACCATGAGCGGTAGCTCAGATAGATTGTCGAGATGCAGCTAGCATAGGAGGTTAGGCAACGCTAGTAGCTCGAGATGATGACAACTGCATCCCAAGGGTAGACAATCTCTACGAGATTATATAGAGAGGTTGTGACTGAGGTAGCTTACTACAGGATGCACTATCACAGAGATGTCCTTGAGGCGCTTAGATAGCCGAATTACTCCCAAAGGATCGGGGCACATGCCAGAGTAGAGGATTAGCCAGAGAGACATGTTGGAGAGGGAAGCAACCATCAGGGCTAGCTCGATTTGTACAAAGACACTTTTTGATTTATTGTCTAATTCTTTTAAACAGATATACATTCATGGGTTCATTTTCAATAGCCCCATGGATATTGTATTTATGATCGATATACATACACTAATTCAGATATTGTACCATGGCAGTCATTTTTTAATGTATATGATATGGATATGGATTTGATGTGATGTGATGTGTTCATTTATTTTATGCTTATGAGTGTATGGATGCATATGATGTTGATATGATGCGATATGCTTATGTAAGTGATGGTATATGTGATGATAATACATAATGATATGAGATGTAATGATATGGAATGGCTACAATGTTATATTCTTTCTTTTTTTTAGTATCTTTTATGATACACCATGTGATGGACAATATGATATGATTATGCTATGCTTATGCAAGTGATGTGGAATGCATTTGTTTTTGTGTATTTTCTTATGAAATTTTATAATGTGATGTATGCATGTGGATGCATGGATGGAAAATGCAGAAGTTTATACTTATGATATGATAATGCAATGCATGTTTTATGATATGTATGCAACGATTTAAGTTTCTTAAAATAACAAATATATATTATTCGTCACAACTTAAATGATAAGGATTATGTAAGATGTATGTTTTATGATATGCTATGATGATGTTGTGATGTATGCATGCTGACGATTCGTGGATCCAGGATGGATGCATTTGATGATGTTTTTGTTGACTATCATGATACCAAGTTAGCGTAGAGAGAAGATAGAAGAACCAAGAATGATCTAACCATTGATTGTGATGATTGCTTCAAAAAAATATCCAGCAAGTCGATGATCCACCGAGACTTTATTAGAGATGGTGATGAGAAATGCATGATGATGATGATGATGATGATGATGAATGCATGATGATGATTTTATATTGTCTTAGGACTAGGATTTTTCGTCATTCCTTATTGTTTGATATAACACATAGATACAATGCATCAAGGTATTAATAACTAGGATGATGTTGTATCTAGTGTAATGGACTTTGACTCTGCAAACATATACGATAGTTCTTGTTCATATCTTGACATACGAAAACCTCGTTGGAATGTAAGTTAGAAGCTTAGAATATATTGGACCAAAGCATATGCAATAGTCAACAATGTACTCCAAACAACTTTCCAATACACACAACTAAGCAAGTATGCGGCAAGATAATTTTACAAGAATATTCACAAGCACATCAAACAAAAGATAATGATCGATGCCCCATTCCTTTATCTCTAAATCATTTTTATAGACATCATCGAGAGGTCCTCCAAAGGGGTCATGAAGATAAATCATAAGAAAAGATCAAAGAAAAACAGTCAGTGTTATCTATATCTCTTGCTAGTTTAACTTAGGTAAGGTGATGTCTGATATTGATGTCCATTGCAGGAAGGATACAACCTAGGACATGTTGATCAAAGGTTTTTTGATGTTAAGATGATGATGAGCTTTAAGATAAGCCATTGATATAAACTTCACTGATGCATTTACCTATGATCTAGAATTTAAATTTTGACACTTAGGTTTTCACTTTATGACTTGCTATATTTTTTTTCTACTTGTTTTGCTAGAGGTTGAAGGTGACACTCAATTTATTATGGGTGAAGCTTATTGTGGGTTAAAGCAAAATGGGATGGGTGGTTTTGGATTTTTTGGATTATTTCAATGTTTTTGGTATTTTCAAAATGTTTTGAGGTCATTTTTGGTCTTTTTGAAAGTTTATGCGAATATTTTTGTGTTTTTCGATTATTTGAGGTTGTTTAGGGTTTTTTGAATGGTTTCTAATATTTATTTGTTTTCAATTTTTAAATGTTTTTGTGTTTTCTAATATTTGAATTTTTAGGGGTTTTCTGATATTTTAAAAATGTTTAAGGTTTTTCCAATTTTTTTATTGTTTAGGGATTTTATGAGATTTCAACCAAGATCCTAACCTAAAAGACCTATCCCAGGGGCCTCGAGGGCTGATCAATGATGATCCTTGCCTACGTTATACACACAAAGACCACATAGTTCGATTGACTTGTGTAATTTTTGCACAAACGCCCCATCGAAGGCAGGGACCCTCTTTTTTCTTTTGCATCTCTGCATCTTGGCTTGGTCAAATTTTTAGTTTTTCTCTTCTTGGGACGTTATTTTGAGATTTAGTCCAAACATGATTTGATGAAGGCAATATTTTGAAGCATCTTGAGGGTCCAGGAGAAATCCACCTTTCATGGATTTTGGAAATGGGTATTTTGAAGTGAATTTTCAATGTTATATGTAAATCTTTTTTGCACCCATGGATAGAGGATGAAAAATTAAGCTAGGTTTCTTTTTGAATTTTTTGAAAATTCCTTCTAGAAAAAAAGTTATGGGGTTTAGGAGATTTTGACCTGTCATGGATTTCAAAAAATCCTGGCCCTAGCGGATTTTCCCTAAAAATCCTTGTCTCTAGGGATTCCCCTAGAACCAATTTTGAGGTAAATTTTGGATATCATTTGTAAATATTTCTTGCACCTATGGATGGACAATGAAAAATTAGTCCAGGTTGCTTTTCGAACTTTTCAAAAATTCCCTCTAGAGAAAAAGTTATGGAGTTTGGGGAATTTTGACCTGCCATGGATTTTGGAAAATTCTAGCAACCTCGGATTTTCCCTGGGAGAATTCCAGCTACCCTAGATTTTCCCTGGGAGAATTCTAGATACCTCAAATTTTCCCTGGGAGAATTCTAGATACCTCAGATTTTCCCGAAGAACTAAACTTGGGAAAATCCTAGCCCTATCAGATTTTCCCAAAATCCACGATAGATCAAAATTCCCAAAATTTCCATTTTCAGAAAATCCAAGACCCCTCAAAAATCTTAAACTTTTCCAAAAATGGATTTTTTTTTAAAAAGAAATAGAAAAGAGCAATGGAAAGTACTAATAAAAAGCAATTGTTTGAAGGAAAGAGATTACCAAATAGATTGAAGTAGTCAAACCAAGCACCACCAAAGCAAGAGAGACACAAGAATTTGATAAGGGGAAAAAACAAGAAAAAACCCCAATATTATGAATGGAGGCAAAATGCCTAAAGAATAATACAAAGAGAGAGAGAGAGCTTCAACCTTAGCTTGCTTGCTTGAATCTTGAAGAATGAGAGGAGAGGCACCTCAATAGGTAGAGGTGAGAAGGAGGAGTTAGAATGTAACTCCCAACTCAATGAATGCCACCATTCATCTATGTGTGTGCAAAGTGTCACCTCTTAAGGAGGTGTTTACAAATATTCCTTAATAAAGGAATTAAAAAATAAGCCATCCTCACACATGTGTGAGATGACAAAAAAAAGACAAAACACTTGTAGGGATTCCTTTGGAATATTCCTACAAGTTAATAAATAATTACAATTAAAGAATAACCTTTACCAAGTAAAGATTAATCTTCTAACATCCCCCCTTAAGCTTTACTTGGGGAGGTTACATCAAACCCTTCAATGGGTTGTAATCCAATATTTTTACAATGAAAGAGAAATTTATCATTACAAAGAGCTTTGATGAGAATATTTGCAACTTGATCTTCACCTTTACAATACAAAAGAGAAATTTGCTTGTCTTTAATTTGCTCTCTAATGAAGTGATGTTGAAGAGAAATGTGCTTGGTCCTTGCATGAAAAACTGGATTCTTTGCCAAAGCAATAGCACTTTGATTATCACAATATAAAGGAGTAGGATCCTTTTGAGGTAGACTCAAGTCTTCAAGTAATCTTCTTAACCATAATGCTTCTTTAGATGCATTTGTACAACCTTTATATTCAGCTTTTGTAGAACAAAAAGTAGATTGTTGTTTCCTACTATTCCATGAGATTGCACCTGATCCAACAAAGAAACAATAACCACAAGTGGATCTCCCATCATTGGGATCACCTCCTAAATTTGAATCAGTATAACCTTTTAAAGAAAAATCACAATTTGCATCATAAAAGAGACAAAGATTAAGAGTGCCTTTGAAATATCTTAAAATTATTTTTGCAACTTTAAAATGAGTTTGTTGTGGTTTAGACATAAATCTAGAAATCAATCCAACACTTTAGGTGTTTGCCAAATTTGCATACCCAAAATAATGTAATAGGCCCAAATCACTCATTTGAAATTGTTGATTGAGTAGACTTAACATCACTAATCAAAAAAGTTAGAACTAGAAGTGATAATTAAATCATTAAAATAATAATCAAAATATCATTTTCACTATGCTTTATATATAAATTTGGACCATTTTTACTTCTAATGAAACCATGAGATAGAAAGAAAGCATAGCCCAAATTATAAAATGTCAATATATCTAGACATAGCAATAATAGTTCTATGTTTCCTCTCACTACATCATTTGTTGTAATGTAAAGGGAAATTGTGTCAAGATTAATAATAAAGGACTTTGAAAATTAGTCCTAAAGATGTTTTTTTTTTTTAAAAAACCATAGTGCCTTAGTAGAAAAAAAAACAATATTAATAATGGTATAAAAACCATATTGCATTCAAAAAAATAATGAAACATAAAAGTTTCAAGAACTTGATCCCCATCAATTAAGAAAATAGATCTAAGTTCATCATAAATAAGTAAGTGCATACCATCAAAGTGGATGGAAATATTTTCCATGGGTCCCCAAAAAAACTCCAATGAGACTTGATAAAATATATGATTCATTATAGATAGGGCTCCCTATGCAACATTACTGCAAATGCGACTATAAAATATATATGTAAAGGCTCTATTGAGACTTGATAAAGTGATTAATTTGCAAAACATATATAGATGGAATAAATCCATCAAGAAGGAAAATAATCCAATGAGCTATTAATTTTCAAAAATATATTGATGAAATAAATCCATCAAAATGACAAATTTACCAATAAGGCACAATATCAAATTAATGGGACACAATAAAATATCAAATTCCCTTTATCAAAACAACATAATTGTAGTTGAGAAGGAAACACTTGGTTTGTTTTAAATATTGTAGTAGATAAAGACTTAGGTAGAGAGAATGATAATTTCTCAAGCCACAAATTAAGCCACCTTAAGTTATATAAAAATAATAATATCAAAAAAATTGTGATGGAATAATGGGAAATGCATACTATGAAGAGAAGGATTATTAAGTATAAATAAGTCATTAAGACAATATTCATGCATTCATGACTACATGAATATCCCCTTTTCACATTCCAAATATAATTGAGTAAAACAAGTACACTACTATTGGGTTGATCAAGTCCAATAATAAAGTACTTGTGAAGTTATTTAAAAAACAAACTTTTTATGTGAAGTAACATGTTGAGATGCGCCATAATCATTAACCCATTCAAAAGGCTTAGAAACATTAAAACTACATGTAAAAGCACGTCTAGATTGATTACCATTATTATGAAACTGTTGATTATTTTGATTCATAGGCTTTTTCTCATTTTTCTTTTTAAAACAAGTATTTTTCCAATGACCATCCTTATTGCAATAAGTGCAATGTGGTCTCTTAGAAGAGTTAAACTCTCTAGGATCATTGCCATTATTATAATGAGGTTTGGAATTACAATGTTGTTGTTTAGAATGAGGTTTAAAATTTTGCTTATGATTAGATAAGAAAGCATGTTCATTAGACTTAAGAGCACAAAACTAAATTAACTTAGCCTCTTCTTGTCTTAATAAATCACGAAAAATATCATAAGTTAATTGAGTAGCTAAAGAAGGAATAGTCAATTGAGCATGAATATTAGTAATGAATTGTTGAAATTGTCTAGGAACACTTTTTAAGAATAAGATGAATTAATCTAAGATTATCTAATTTAACTCCTAAACCATCCAATTGACTATTTAAAGCATCAAATTTCAATAAAAAATCATCCATAGATTTAAAATCAGAATACCTCAAATCTTCAAGTTGATCTTGAATTTGAATTTTTCTTGATTCATTTGAACTATCATAAATGGTTTTGAGTTTGTCCCATGCTTCATAGGCAGTTGTGCATGTCCCAATGTGAACATAAAGTTCGAGTGACATGGAGGTACCTATGAGACCAAGGGCTTCTTCATTTTGGAGATTCCATTTTTCAATTTCATCTTTGGATGCAGACGAACTTGGTTTAGATTTAGGATTTGTAGCTACATCTAAAAGATGTTTAAACCGAAAAATAAAACATATATGAGTTTTCCAAGAATGATAGTTAGAACTAGTTAATTTAATTTCAGGGATTAAAGTTGACATAATTGCAATAAAAACTTCACAACTTTAGAATAACTATGTAAATATTTCTAAAAAAAAAGAAATAGCCCTCTTGATTAAATCTTTAAAAAGAAAAATGTCTAAAAATAAAATAAATCCCTTTAACTAAAAAATAAAAAAACCTCTTACATTTTTTTATTAAAACTAGAATATAAATATTAAAACTTGATTTTAGAAAAAACTTTTAAAAAAGTGAAAAAAAGCTATACAAAAAAACTCTCTTAAAAACTTTTAATCTTTAAAAATCTACCTATATATGAAAAAGTTTAAACTTTCATTTTAAGACTTTATTTTCTAAAAGTTTCTTTTTAAAATATTTGAATGAATCTTTAATTTAAACTTTTGTATTAAATAGTGTGAGTTGAGTATTGACTTTAAAGAATCGATTTTAAAATCTTTAAAAAGATCTATTAGGCTAAAGTGAAAGCACAATAAAACGTTATTAAAAGCCTTTTGAAATTGGAATTTAAAACATACGGGCGGGAAAATTATTTTTAAAAGAATAGATATTATGATGGAAAGCTTGAAAAAAGGCGGAGGGAAAAGAAATGGGCAGGCAAATTAAGGTAAAGAGATTTTTTTTAATAAAGAAGATGAAATAGCCGAAACAAAGGGCGGCAACAACAGCAAGGAAAAGGTGCCAAAATGGTGGCAAGACACAAAAGGCTGGCTTGATTTTTCTTGGCTGATCTACGGCAAGGGCAGTGCTATAGGAGGGTTTTAAAGATTTTTGTTTGATATTTATTATTAAAAAACTTAGGGTTAGATTTAGATTATTGATATTTTTTATATATAAAAAAAATAGAGAAGTAAATATAACTAAGAATTTTTTGAGATTTTGATTTGAAAGAAAAAAAAAATTGGTTTATTTTAAACTGAGATTTATTTAAAACTGAGCTAAAATAAGGGCTAGAGCCTAAAAAAAATTGATTTTTTTGACAAAATGTAAAATATAGTATTTTTTTATAGATTTAGCCTAATATTGTAAAAAAGATTACAAATCTAAAAAGAAATGAAATATAACCTCTTTATTGAGGGTTTCTAAAAAAAACAAAAGATTAAATATGCATGCAAAGCAAATAGATTTGAAATTTTAAATAAATAACTTAGAAATCTTTAAATAAAAGATCCTGCACAAGGGTTAGAAAAAAAAATGTTTTTTTACAGATCTAATATACAAATTTGTATAAACTATAGAAATAAATAAACTTTAAATTGAAAATTGAAAAATAAAATAAACCCTTATTGAGTTTTCTAAAAATTTGCAAGATATACAAATAGATTTAAGAACAAATTATTGAAAATATGAACAATAGGAAACTAAGATTTCTGCACAAAAAAAAGGTTAGAAGACAATAAAAACCAAAATTAGACACTTTGCTCTTCTTCTCCTCTTTGAGAGTGTCTCCAATGGTGTGCTGAAAAATATGGTAAACCTTCAACAATATAGCTCACAAATAATTAGTAATACCAAGTTCTGATACCATGAAAAGAAATAGAAAAGAGCAACGGAAAGTACTAATAAAAAGCAATTGTTTGAAGGAAGATTGAAGTAGCCAAACCAAGCACCACCAAAGCAAGAGAGACACAAGAATTTGATAAGGGGAAAAAACAAGAAAAAACCCCAATATTATGAATGGAGGCAAAATGCCTAAAGAATAATACAAAGAGAGAGAGAGCTTCAGCCTTAGCTTGCTTGCTTGAATCTTGAAGAATGAAAGGAGAGGCACCTCAATAGGTAGAGGTGAGAAGGAGTTAGAATGTAACTCCCAACTCAATGAATGCCACCATTCATCTATGTGTGTGCAAAGTGTCACCTCTTAAGGAGATGTTTACAAATATTCCTTAATAAAGGAATTAAAAAATAAGCCATCCTCACACATGTGTGAGATGACAAAAAAAGACAAAACACTTGTAGGGATTCCTTTGGAATATTCCTACAAGTTAATAAATAATTACAATTAAAGAATAACCTTTACCAAGTAAAGATTAATCTTCTAACATTTTTCCCAAAATGGAAATTTCCCCCAAAATGCAATTTTTTCCCGAAATGGAAAATTTCCAAAAATGGAAATTTTTCTTGAAATTTTAAAATGTTCCCAAAATGAAAAATTCTTGAATTGGAAAAAAAAAATCAAAAATAAAAATTTCAAAAAATGGTTTTTTTTTCTTAAAATGCCAAGATTTTATTCAAGTTTAATTTGGATATTTTATGGATGGGATTTTTTTAACATGTGAGCTACTAATGATGATATATGTTTTTCAAGATTAAATAAATAAAAAGGACTTACATATGGATTTGTGCCAAGAGGAAAATCTAGAAGAGTTCAACTCAAATATTAAATGTGGGGCATGCATAAGAATATGTGCCACAATCTATCTACAGCTGAAGGATATATTTTAAACATGAGAAGACATGTGATGCTGCTTTTGTTCTCCAATCAGAATTTTCATCAAAGTCAAGATGGTAGAATATTGTTTTCTCATTGCTCAAAGATGTGGCTGAATTTTCCCATTGGATGATGATGTATCTAGATTTGTAAAACTCTATGATACCTCCTGATGCTTCTAGAAGTGTAATCTATGCCATTGGATTGATTTAATCTTGGCCATTGAAATTATAATAAAAAATCTATAAAAGGCCAGTGCCTTCTCATTTGTAAGGGGTTTATTTTAGGGGTTAGAAAGCCATAATTGGCAAGTAGATTTCATAAATTAGCTGTAGGAGAGGAGAGAGACTGAAAATTGTTATGTAGATTCTAGAGAAGTTAATGCAATTGGGTCATTGTTTGGTGAACTTTTTGTTTAACTTCAACAGTTTATGGTTTCTTGTTCTTGATTCTCAGTGTTAGATGTTAGATTTCAGCTCTTTCATGATAATGATGAAATATGAATGATGTTTGATCAATCTCTTGTCCATACTTTTAACAATTTGTTGATTGTAAGTTGTGTAAAGTTAATCTGGGCCCTACTTTGTGCTAAGTTCAATTGTGAATGATTGTCTACATTGCACCAGTTATTGGGTATGCGAATGAATTTTCATAGTATGAAAATCTTCAGTTTCCGTAGAATATTGCACCATTTTTGTGTAGTTGCAAGCTTGTCCTTGATCAAGTATAGATTGGTTTTATTAGGGATCTATCCATTTGCAACATTCATCATTGTTGTGATTGATCTTAGGAGTTAGTTTAGAATCTCTCTCTACCCTTTATCCTTTTGATCTTTCTTTGAATCCAACTTAGTTTTAGGATTGAAAGCATCACCATATTGTTACATCTGATGAAAGTATACTTCCAACATTGTGCATTTGAAAGGCCTTTTGTGATTACCAACAAGTTCACATATTATCTCTGAGTTTTTTTGTTGCATTGTCAAGACTTGACATTAGAGACCTTGGGATTATCTCTTAAGGCTTGCTGATAGAGGTTTACCTCTCAAGAGAGAAAGAATATCACATTTTTTTTGAGTTGTTGTTGTGCAGAAAACACCATTAACAGATTGGCGCTAGAAGGAGGGATGAACGAAGGTGACATAGCTAGAAATTGAATGAGCCTTTATGTTGGAAATCTAAGATATGATAGATCTCAAAATCTGAAAATACAAGTTTTGAGTCAAGATGGAAAAGCAACCTTATGTTTTTCATGATGGGAATAGTCTTCAGATTGATTTTCCTCAACTTTGTGAATCTTTGGATAAGAGATTGAATCTCTGGAACAGTAAGGGATTGCATCACTATACGTTATCAGACAAGTGCAGGATTCATAATACCTATAGGCACAATGAGTTTGAATGCTTAACCTTTTCAGGTAAAATCAAGATGGTTTTGCAAAGGGATATTTTCATGCAGAACCTGCCTGAACCACTAGCCTCCATAGATTTAGAGTTTGTTGATGTTGATGTTGAGGCATTCACAGAGATAGTTAAAGATCAACTCAATAGTGGTAGGTGTTTGCAAGATTTCATCTCATCTAAATGGTGCAGAATTGATAATAAGTCCCATTCATAATTCACTTGCCTTTCATGTGTGGACATTATCATTAAAGTTGGAATATATTTGGAGTCGAAAGAACAGTCTATGGAGAAGTCAACAAATTATGGATCTAAAGAATGTGCAGCAAGTGTTGAGCCAGTCACAAATAAAGCAACATGCCAGAAGGAAGACTTTGAAATATCCAAGGAAATAAAGGTAGTTGATGAACATTCAAGTGAGGAACAACCTACAAACATAAAGGATGTTGGTCCTACAGAGGATAACCAGGAGTTTGAAATGGAAAATATAGTTTTGGGTGAACCACAATAGGAGGAAGAGCTAAGTCATATTTCCTCTGTTCATGATGAAGATCCAATACAAACTAGATACGATGAGTTTGTGGCAATATTTTTGAAGGATTGGTCAGGCCTTGGATATGGAGTTTACCTAGAAGAATTGTTGCTACCAACTTGGTGTAGCATACATGAAGAGGAGCATTCTAAATTATCTTGTTTCCAGTGCCAAACAACCATAAAGGAGGTGGAAGAACAAGTATAGTTGTCACAACATTTACATGGATATTAATGTTGAAAATCTTGTTGAGAAATTTGTTGTACAAGACAATGCTTCTGCACTTTCATCATTGTTCCCCCATGAAGAAACACAAATAGGTGAAATGTTCCATGTTAATTATGTGTTTGTTCAATCTAAATTTCACCTAGGATTGATTATGTATTTGTGATACAACAAGATCAGTCTGTGATGCCTCCTGATGAACATCCTGTTGAGAAATTTGTTGTACAAGACAACGCTTATGCACTTTCATCATTGATCGCCCTTGAAGAAACACAAATAGGTGAAATGTTCCATGTTGTTGATTATGTGTTTGTTCAATCTAAATTTCACCTAGGATTGCTTATTAATGACTCTGAATAAGTTTTGCATGTTTTGAGTGCGAGAGGGATATTGCACCGTCAGTGGAGACCACCTAACAACATGGATATCAGCTCCTCACAATTGGAAGATGATAAACACAACAAGTATAGTTTTTGCATACACAAAAGGAACTTTCAAATAGGGGTGGGTCTCCAATAGAAGGATTTCAACAAGTTGATGAATGTCTTGAAGAGAATGAGGGAGCACTTAATGGAGGAGTCAATATTCTAGATGGCCACAATCAAGAATCTAAACCAATTCCAATAGAAGATGAATTCAAGGAATATTTTCATTTATCAAATTCTATTTTTCCTCTATCTATTGATGAATTGAGCACTGAAAATTCACAAAATTTATGCATTGATGATGAGATAGCTAATGTGGTTCATATTGATGTGCAGGAAAACTTGAATGATGCTAAAAACAATAATATTATAGTCATAATTTATGGGCTTGATCACACAATTGTAGGTAAAAAATTTCTTGAAGATTAGTTTGTGATACCTCCTGATGAACATCCTATTGAGAAATTTGTTGTACAAGACAATGCACACTTTCATCGTTGATCCCCCGTGAAGAAACATAAATAGGTGAAATGTTCCATGTTGTTAATTTTGTGTTTGTTCAATCTAAATTTCACCTAGGATTGCTTATTGATGAATCTGAATCTATTTTGCATGTTTCAAGGGTGAGAGGGATACTGCACCATCAATGGAGACCACCCGACAACATGGATATCGACTCCTCACAATTGGAAGATGATAAACACAACATTCAATCTGCACAAGCATCACACCAGGTTGTTTCTTTCCTTACTATGAATTTTGAAGCTTATCAATTTGATTATGGGAGTTTGGGGAAGACAACTTGCATATGGGTTGATCATGGTCCTAATGAGTTACTTTAGTTGATAATAATTCTTGATTATAATGTAGAGTTTGGATGTTGCATTGTTGAGGTTTACTTTGTTGAATATAAGGATGAATTTTCATTCTTGAGGACTATCACTATCACCTTATTGCTTGTCCATGCACTGATGAACCGAATAGGGGTGGGTCTCAATTTTTGTTGTTTGATTATGAGTCACTTTGAGTCTCTTTGTACATAATGCTAATTTGAATAAATGCAATTTACTCTGCTTTCTTTTGATTTCGGTTCTCTTTGGTCTATTTGGATTGCTTTAGGATTAGTTTGCTTTAGTTAGTTTATATCATTTTTCCTTGCTTTTGGTTTTCTTCTGCTTTGGTTAGTTTGGGTTTTCTTTTGGTTTTGGTTTGGTTGTTTCTTTGCTTCTCTGGCTTGGGTTTCTCTATTTTTGGGTTGGGGAAGTATCTTCCTTGCACAATAATTATTCATTATCTGGGATTGTTCTGAGTATTTCATTGATGGACTTTAATCACGTGTCTTGAATGAATGGTCAAGATCTTTTGTTAAGTGTCAAGCGGCCTGAATGTTTGATTTAAAGAGGATGGGTCATTGGTTTGATTTGAACCTAAAGTATTCTAAAATCTTATATCTTTCATACATCTTAAGAATCTTGAGGTTGCAGTAGGGTCCTTGTGAGGTCTTGTTAGGTGAAAAATCCTAAATTTTTGCTTCAGTGCCACTGTGATTCTCAAGCCTAAGTGTGAGCTTTAATGCTTAGGAGTTGAAGTAAAAGAGGTTAAAAGAATATCAAAAGAAAGAAAAAGAAAATATTGAAAATAAAAATCAAGAATTCAACTTATCAAGAGGATCTAAATATCTCTATTGGGGCTATGGATGCTTGGCTGGTAGTAGAGCTATGTTCGGGAGAATCACAATGATAACCTCATCGAGGCTATGGATGTCTGACTAGAAGCAAGGCTCTATCTAGGTTGCTTTTGAAGTTATAATCATTTACGTAGCTTAACTTTATTGAGCTTGGTTTCTGCAATAGCTTAAGGAGGGAGATGAACTCACTTGCACACACTTGGATTTTCAGTTTATAGAAGGTTCGATCTACCTTTGGTTTTGATTCTTTGATCTGGTATTTTGATTTGTTTTCCTAATATGGAGATTAGAATCAGAGATTTTGGGTTCGTGATTCCTGTTCGTCATCAAAATGCTCTGGAGCATTTCCCTAGCAAAGTCATCATTTTTTGTGCAATTTTTGCACACACGCCCCACTAGAGGTGGGGACCCTCTTTTTTCTTTTGCATCTCTGCATCTTGGCTTGGTCAATTTTTTAGTTTTTCTCTTCTTGGGAGGTTATTTTGAGATTTAGTCCAGACTTGACTTGATGAAGGCAATATTTTGAGGCATCTTAAGGGTTTGGGAGAAATCCACCTATCATGAATTTTGGAAATGGGGATTTTAAAGTGAATTTTCAATGTTATATGTAAAAAAAATTTGCACCCATGGATAGAGGACGAAAAATTAGGCTAGGTTGCTTTTTTAATTTTTTGAAAATTCCTTCTAGAAAAAAAGTTATGGGTTTTAGGAGATTTTGACGTATCATGGATTTCGGAAAATCCTTGCCCTGGTGGATTTTCCCTAAAAATCACATTTTTGAAAATCCTAGTCTTCATGGATTCCCCTAAAACCAATTTTGAGGTGAATTTTGGATATAATTTGTAAATATTTCTTGCACCTATGGATGGACAATGAAAAATTAGGCCAGGTTGCTTTTTGAACTTTTCAAAAATTCCTTCTAGAAAAAAAGTTATGGAGTTTGGGGAATTTTGACCTACCATGGATTTCAAATAATTCTAGCTACCTCAGATTTTCCCTGGGAGAATTCTAGCTACCCCGGATTTTCTTTGGGAGAATTCTAGCTACCCTGGATTTTCCCTAGGAGAATTCTAGCTACCTCAAATTTTCCTTGGGAGAATTCTAGCTACCTCAGATTTTCCCTGGGAGAATTCTAGCTACCTCGGATTTTCCTGGAGAACTAAACTTGGGAAAATCCTAACCTTGGTGGATTTTCCTGAAATCCATGATAGATCAAAATTCCCAAAATTTCCATTTTTGGAAAATCCAAGACCCCTCAAAAATCCCTAAAATTTTCCAAAAATGGATTTTTTCCCAAAATGCAATTTTTTCTCGAAAAGAAAAATTCAAAAATGGAATTTTTCTTGAAATTTTAAAATGTTCTCAAAATTAAAAAATTCTTGAAATGGAAAAAAAATTGAAAAATAAAAATTCCAAAAATAGAAAATTTCCAAAAATGGAGTTTTTTTCTTAAAAGGCCAAAATTTTATTCAAGTTTAATTTGGATATTTTATGGATGCGATTTTAACATGTGAGCTACTAATGATGATTTTTTTTTTTTCAGGATTAAATAAATCAAAAGAGGGAACTGCACATGGATTCATGCCAAGAGGAAAATCTAGAAGAGTTCAACTCAAATATTAAATGTGGGGTTTGCATAAGAATCTGTGCCACAACCTGTCTACAACTGAAGGATATATTTTAAACATGAGAAGATATGTGATGTTGATTTTTTTCTCCAATCAAAATTTTCATCAAAGTCAAGATGGCAAAATATTGTTTTCTCATTGCTCAAAGATGTGGCTGAATTTTCCCATTGGATGATGATGTATCCAGATTTGTAAAACTTTATGATACCTCTTGATGCTTCTAGAAGTGTAATCTATGCCATTGGATTGATTTAATCTTGGCCATTGAAATTATAATGTAAAATATATAAAAGGCCAGTGCCTTCTCATTTGTAAGGGGTTAGATTTTAGGGGTTAGAAGGCCAGAATTGACAAGTAGATTTCAAAAATTAGCTGTAGGAGAGGAGAGAGACTAGAAATTGTTATGTAAATTTTAGAGAAATTAATGCAATTGGGTCATTGTTTGGTGAACATTCTGTTTAACTTCAACAGTTTATGGTTTCTTGTTCTTTATTCTCAGTGTTAGATGTTAGATTTTAGCTCTTTCATGATAATGATGAAATGTGAATGATGTTTGATCGATCTCTTTTCCATAATTTTAACAATTTGATGATTGTAAGTTGTTGTGTAAAGTTAGTTTGGGCCCTATTTTGTGCTAAGTTCAACTGTGAATTCTTGTTTACATTGTGCCAGTTATTGGGTATGTGAATGAATGTTCATAGTCTAAAAATTTTCAATTTCCATAGAAGATTGCACTTGTTTTTGTGTAGTTACAAACTTGTCCTTAATCAAGTAGAGATTGGTTTTATTGGGGATCTATCAATTTTCAACATTCATCATTGTTGTGATTGATCTTAGGAGTTAGTTTAGAATTTCTCTCTCAACCCTTTATCCTTGTGATCTTTGTTTGAATCCAGGTTAGTTTTAGGATTGAAAGCATCACCATATTGTTACATCTGATGAAAATATACTTCCAACATTGTTAATTTGTAAGGCCCCTTGTGATTACCAGCAAGTTCACATATTATCTCTGAGTTGTTTTGTTGCATTGTCAAGACCTAACTATTGATGGTGTTTTCTACACAGCAACAACTCAGACAGAATATAGAATCCTATCTCTCTTGAAAGGTAAACCTCTATTAGCAAGCCTCGAGAGATAACCCCAAGGTCTCTAATGTCAGGTCTTGACAATGCACAAACAACTCAGTGATAAATGTGAAAATGTTGGTAATCACAAAGGGACCTTACTACAAGCAAAATACTGAATCTTGATTTATCAGATCTAGCAATATAATGATACTTTAATTCACAATCTGACTCAATAATAAAATAAATAGAAAAAGATAAGGGTTTCAAAGAGATCTCTAAACTTAATACTCAACCTAAAATTAACAATGAATATGCTTAACACTCGAAATGGACCAATCCCTCAAAACTGATCTCTACTCAACCCAAATAAATCTACAATCTTATAGAAACAGTGCAATCTTCTAAGGTGTTAGGATTTTCAAATCATGAACATTCATTCAAACAACCCTATTGCGATTGAAATGAACAAATCCTCACAATCGAACTGAGCACAATGAATATGAAGTCCAGGCTAACTTTGCAAAGCAACTAACAATCAGCTGGCTGTGAAAAGTATGGACTGAGAGATTGCTGCAACATTCAAGTATCAAATCACAAACATTATTGAATCAAATCTAATCTAAATATTAACCAACTCAAAGCAATTTTAAAGAAGGAAAAACAAGAACCATGCGAGACAAAAGAATACAAGTATGGCACCAAATCACAATGTCATTTCTTGCATTGAAACTGTCCACTGTAGCAACAATTCCAGCTTTCTGTTACAATATTTGCTTGAGAGCCACTATTCGCTAACCCTAGCTCTACTTAATTCGCTTCTAACTACCTTGCTCTATTCTACTTCTATCTTCTAACTTCTTCTGGACTAACTCCTACAAATGAGGCGAAATGCCAAATTTATAGAAATCTGCCTAGAAAAATGTTAGCTAGCAAGAGTTTCACAGTATTAATGGCACAAAAACCCGGCCAAGAGAAACTCAAAATAGGTCAAATAAGCATTAAATGCACGTTCCATCCAAGTCGGCCTAGGATCCGCAATGCAGTTTGGACCAATGCGTGGGAAGATAATAGGGAAGCACAAATTGCACTGCAGCCTATCATTAATTCCCCTCCCTGTTATTCGTATTCCGACCCAGCATTTCATGAACTTTCAAGAGTGTCCCATCCAAGTCAGCTACTGGTGGCAAAGGAAAAACCCTAAGTCAATTTTCAATGGATGCAATCTCTTCTCTTGACTGTTTGATCGACTTATCCCAATCCACCTTATACGTCATATATTTATCAATAACTGCAAGTTAGGTGGCCGCATCATCCAACTGGTGCTCAGAAACAAAATCATCATCAAGTGGTGCATAAACATCCTACCACCAATTTCTCAACTGTTCCAGACTCAAATACTTGGGAGAAATATTCCTTCGTCCCGTCATGATTTCAAAGAAGGAAATGGAGCCATTATAAACACCACTTAGGGTATCATCAATCTGCCTTCTTTGTTTATAAATCTTCTTCAGCACTTTCTGTCTAATCTGCAATTCCTCATACCACTCCCATGGTTCGGCAGCCCTGGAGGAAGGAAGAATCTTGTCACTTACTAATTTATCCTTGGGTGTATTCCATGATAGTCTTGGTTTTCTGTAGCAGTAGGTCTGTGTCTCCTTTATCTTGTGCTAACACCCACTTTATCCAATCCATCGCCCTTACAACATCCTTCCCTGTTAACATGATTTCCTTGATAGCTTCATCACCCTTTATTTGCACCCCTTTCAGCCAATTCTTAGTGGCAAGGGTGGAAGCTTTCATCTTTTCTAGCTCAGTGATGGTCTCTTGAGGTAGAGGATTCACAATAGAGGAAGAAGGGTTAATGGACTGCAGTGGTTTCATCAAGTCTTCCAAGCATTTCCTGAGATTTTCATTTTCTTTCTTTAGCTCTTGCTTGGTCTTCATTTCCTTCCTCAATCTACCCACAATAACTGCACTGGAGTCCTCATAATCTTTAATGTCCTGCTCAACTGATGTAGGCCCTAGATTGAAAGTCTGAATATTGTAATCCTTTCCAACCACATCATCTCTGTTTTTATCTGGAGCAGGGGTGGCAATATGAACAACTTTGTTAAGCGCCCCATCTCTTTCAACCTTTGAGATCACTCTAGCCTTCTTTTTACCTTTTTCTTTTCCAATCTTGGCTAGTAGCTCATCCCAATTCGGTGGTGTGTCCTCCACTACTACCTGTTTTCTCTTTATTTCTCTATCCAGCCACTCTGGAACAGTGGGTTCCAACTGCACTTGGCTCTGCCCTACTTCTTTTTGTTGATCTCCTGACATCTCTTCTCCCAAATTTTGTTTCTTAGGAGTCTCATCCCTACTCTTTTCCTCTTTGATGTGTTCTTCCTCATGTTCAGGTGATGGGATCTTTTCTGCCTCTTCTTCCCTTGGAGGAGATTCAACTTCTTCATTTGTGACTGGTGATCCTGCATATGCAACCAAGGGAGATTGCATTACCTTTTCAACTTCAACTTTTGCACTATATAGGTCACCCTAATGGAATTCCTCCACTTCAGTATCTGGATTCACTTCAACATTTTCAGACTCACCTGGTTTAGTTTGAGCTTCATGAGCGGCGGGAACATCATCATGTTGCACATCATGAGAAACAACCGAAAGGAGGTCAGCCTTAAGCACACTATCCTTAGGAGAAGGAGTTCTAGACCTCCTTGTATACACCTTGGCCTTCTCCTCTGAACTTTCTACATTCACCACTGGTGGGGGAATCACTTCTTCCCCTACCTTGGAGCTTACTTTCTCTAATAATTTTACAATTATTTTCCTCTTAGGCACAGGAGCATCAGCCTCAGGGTTATGTTTTTCAATCTCCTCCTGGCCAAATTTCTTAGTCCTTGTCCTCTTCTTAGCCTTTGGCCTTCTCTATTTTTCTGCTTCCCGGGCTTCTTTTCCTTGAACACCTTTTATCTTAACCCTAAAAGGAGAATCTACTTTACCCTTTCTTTTAGGATCCTCCTGCTCAGTAGATTCTTCAGAGGTGGAGTGGGGATCCAAATCTCCCATTAGTGCATAGGTGCATTGTACACCATTATTTTCCAGCTCCCATATCGTATGCTTGAGCCACATCTTGGTAACTTTGATAACTGGATCCATCAATTGTTTCAGTTCTATTTTCTCCTCCTCTAACCAGTCCACATCACCAATTGGTCTGTCTTTTATTGCCTCATAAGCATGATCCTGGATTATGTTTCCATCATCCTCCAATTGATCAGGAACTGCCTTTACATTATACAAACGGACTGCATCCACTAGAAGCTGAGAGAAATTCTTCTTTCTGACCTCATACTCATCACTACAATTGGCCCAATAGTCCTCCAAGTTCACCTTATGGCTATACTCTTTGTTGGCCTTCTTTTGAGCTTCTCCTGTAATATCAAATCTGCACCTCTTGGAGTGGAAAGACAAACCAAGAGTACTCATTTCTTCTTCTGAAGCTTGGACAGAACCAATGGAAGGACAAGCTTCTCTAGTACCAATCCTCAAGGGGAAGTCTCCACCAAATCCAGTCTTATGTTTGTCTTTCTTGACAATAGCATCAAAGTCACAAATCTACCTAGTTACTTCCAACAATATAATGTGATCAGTGGGATACCTTGGAAGTCTGTATGGGGCCCTTTGGTAGCCATCGATCTAAATGTAAGAGAAGGTCAGGAATTGTATAAATCAAGCTCCATACTTCTTGATGAGCTCCTTGGCTTGGTCTGAAATTCTGACATGCTCTACTTCCTGAAGCATTCTGGTGATATACATGGTAAATGCATCATTTTCCCTCCTATAGTTTGAGTTCCCAAATGCAATTGAGGGAAAACCTCATAAACAACATCCTGTCCAAAAATTCCCTTGGTATCCAATCCTTTGTAGGGATGGAATCTTGCAAGTGCATAGACTAGATAGGAGGTCATTGTGAAGGTCTTTGTTTGCAACACATTGGACAACTGCTCGTGGATTACTTGGCTAATGACCCCTGCCCAATGGTAGTCATTTTTCTTCCGCTCCATCCTCACAATCACATGGCACATCTAGTTCTCAAACATTCTAGCACTCTTCAATCCAACCACCCTGCTGAGCAACGTGATGGCATCATAGTATTCCTTCCTAAACTTTACCCTGAATAACTACCTGGGCAGTTTGGAATATTGAGACTTGCGCTTCTCCAGCTAGGAATTGATAAGCTATTGTGACTTCATAGTCTGTTCATCGTAGAACTCCTGAGCCGCCCTCATGCTGAATCCCACCACATGAGATCGGTCTAGCATATCAAAAGTATGGGAAATGGAAACAGGGTTGAGATTTGCTACAACCCTCCCCTGAGGACCGATAATTCTCTGCGTGTCCTGATCATAGTGCTTAGAACACTTGAGGACTAGCTCATAACACTACACTGTGGAAGGGAAACTAGCCACATGGGACAAGCCTGATTCCATCATTCTTCTAGCCACCAAAGGAGAATCCTCTACCACCATTCTTTCTTTGAACTCTTCGTAGTCCCATTGTCCAACGTTTGTATCAGTCACCTCTGACCAGATTGATGCGACTTTGCTCTCAGGAATCCTGCTCTTAACGTCCATTTTAATCCTTTATGCCTTAGACATAGAGGATCCCTCTGCTACCTTGCTAGATTCATCCTGCATCCAACATGGAAATCATAATAAAAACCACATGAGAGCAAGGTTAATTCATCAATACATCATTAGAATGAGTCTCATATAGCTAGAGTGTTATTAAATCTCAGATGAAACTATCACAACAAATTTCGGGTTTCAAGACCATCCGTGGAATCTGAGTCAAAGAGGAATTTCGAGAAATTCTAGCCCAATCAGATTCCAACGGAATAACTAGGAAACACCTACTTAACCATTAAACTTGATCATGATCAATCAATAAATCACATGGGGAATCCAAATATGACATGAAATAATCATTAAATGCATTGTAAATCATAAAAAAATCCAATTATCTCACGTTCCTTTTTATTTCATCCGATTTTGGGAAAATCCGCGAAGGACGGATTCCTGTGAAGAACGAGCCAGATAGGAGACTTCAGAAAATTAGAGAGATACCGGATTTTGGAGAAATTCGGACTCGACGGACTTCCGCAGATAGGGAAAAACTCTGAACTAATCGGCACAAAATCATGCACTTCGGCCAAACAAATTTTATTCAGAATGAGGTCACACTAAGTGGGGCATGTCTTGCTGACCGACGATATAGCAAACATATCAATATGACCGAAGGGTAGTCGGGGTAGGGTCTTGGCAAATGCTTTTGTCTCACCGACTTTCGGGGTCCAAGTAAACACTTTTCCAGACTAAAGTTTTTCAATATGAGGTCTCAGCGAAGTTGTGATGTCATCAGATGAGGCTTCGCTAAAATTAGGTGGTTTCGGTGTAACGTCTCGCCAATGAGGGGGAACCTTATCGAAGCAAATGGATGTTTCGGCGATGGGTTATGAATTCGGCCAAAGGTCCTGTCGACTGCGTAATGTTTCGCCGACCTGGAGTCTCATCAGTATAACCTCTGGCCGACAACATGTGGTCTCCCCGAAAGAGGATCTAAGCTCACCAAGAAAGGAAGGCTTCATCATGAAGTCTCGGCGACCATTGGTAGTCTCAGCGAAAGCGAAGGTCTCGGCAAGAGTTGTGAGCTCGGAGAAAGGTCTCACTGACCAAGCAGGGTCTCCCCGACTGAAATGAAGGGAGCTCGACGAGAGTGAAATGCATTCGGTGAAAGGTCTCGCCGAAGGATGAAGGTCCCAATGATGGAAAAGAACATCGGTATGACTAATGGAGCCTGCTGTGACCTCTTATCGATGAATGTTTGTCTTGCTGATGGTGTATATGATAGCGATAATTTTATTATACCTCACCAAATTTTGGGAAAATCTGCCAAAGATGGATTATCCCGAAGGAATGAGAAATCCCGGACTAAATCCGAAAGCCAGATTGTGACATGAAATTGCAATTTCATGCACATCTCATTAATCATGAATTTCAACGATTTAAGCTTAGGGAAAGTTATGCATGGACCTTCAAAAGATTTTCTTTGCATTCTAGGCCCGTTTGAGAGCAAATTAAAGATGAATGGTGATGCCCTAGGTTTAAACCCTATACATCTGCCATTAACACATAGGAAAACCTATTACTCAGGTAATTCAAATGTCGACACCATACTAGGGAAAAAATCATGATTCTCAAGTATGTTCACCAAAATGCAAACAGACCAACAAACTCAGAACTTACTTGGGAGATCATAAGTTAATCAATGCTATGCAACCCTAGTCATGAAGAAATCAAATATTCAAGAATTCAAGCCTCAAAAGCTCTCATAACATCAATGCGCTATCCAAAATCATCAATTCAAACCAAAGGCAGGGCAATAAAAACATACCATTGTGACATGGGAATAGATCTTAGAAACAACAAATGTGAAGCCCAATGGCGTCCACAAAGAACGGGGGCAAGAATGTGCAAGAAATTGCCACTAAATCGATCAATTCAAGCCCAAATGTCCCAAATCGAATCAAAAGCTCGAAGAACCAACCCTAAGGATGTATTCCTCAACTCAAACGATGGCAAATAGTAAGCATGATGGCATAAAAGATCCTAGAAATCAAGTCAAATACATCCTTCAAAGCACACACGAAGTCATTAATGTAATCGATAAGACAGTCAGAGAACCTGGGAATCTAACAATAGGGCAGAATTTAGAAAAATCTGACCTACATGGAAATCCATGAAGACCAAGAATCCTCGAACCACAGTGCAAAACCGGAATCCAAGCAGGATCCTGGAAAATCTAACCAGGGTGGAAAATTCTGAATCCGAGTAAAAACCTGAACTTTATCAAGAACTTAGGATTTTCAATGAATAACCTGGGGAAACACTTAAGAAATCAAAAATAAACATTTAAGCACATGCCTAAATAGGATAAAATCTCAAAATGAAAGGGCCAAAACAGCAAAACCGAAGCGAAAGAGGGTCCCTGCCTTCAGTGGGGCGTGTGTGCGAAAACTTCACAACACTAACATTAGAGACCTTGGGGTTATCTCTTGAGGCTTGCAAATAGAGGTTTACCTTTCAAGAGAGATAGAATATCACATTCTGTTTGAGTTGTTGTTGTGTAGAAAACAACATCAACATGACTCAACTTATTGAAAGATGAGGAATAAGCAATTGATGGAATGTTAGTTTATTATGACGAACTCCTAAAGACTAACCTAAGGTGTCTCGTGGGCACATCAATGATGGCCTTGCCTACGTTCAAGCTCAAAGACATGTAGTTCGATGTGGTACTATTTTTGGATTTTTGATGTGTATTGAATGTTTTCAATTTTTCCTTTACAATTTTACAAATATTTTTGGATTTTAGCTATACAATATTTTAGATGTTTTTAGATTTTTTGATGAATGTTTTATAGTTTTTTTTGGATTTTCAATTGTGATTTTCGATAGCCTTAATATATAAAAGAACTTGATATGATCCATAACGAATTACCCCCAACGTGATATGTTATACTACCTCGATATAGGCAAGACAAGCTGACCTTTGGAATATGCCAAGTAGTACTAAAGGGATTGTGATACTTCACAACACCAAGCTATGATAAGGACGCGAATGAGGCGATAGATGGAGGGTGATGCAAAGAATGATAGGATAATGAGCCAAAGAATAGATGGAGGTGCTTTATTTACATGAGGTGCCTGTTTTCTAGGTTTTCACCAAGGTACTTGCCCAAAGTGCCACCGAAGTGGTTTTCACTAGAGGATGATTGTTTTTCATTATTTTTCAATCATTTTTCTCATTTTTTTTGGATTTTGATCATTTTTTTTTGTATTTTCAGATTTATACCCTTCAAGACTAAGCATAAAAAATTTTAAGATGTGGGTTGTTGGTTGGTTCTTGTAAGGGTTTTCCTTCAAGCATTGATAATTGGTATGCTCTTGATCTGTAACTTGTTGTGACAACAAAGGGACCCAACCAATTAGGCTCAAACTTTCCTTTGATGTCTTGATCTGGAAGGTTCTTCTGATTTTGCTTTAGGACAAGATCCCCTACCTGGAAAGATCAACATTTGATCTTCTTGTTATAGCTCCATTTTAGTCGGTTTTGATACACTTTCAAGTGATTGAGGGCATCAAGATGATGCTCGTTCAAGAATTCTAGCTCATTTAGCCGAGATACTCTATATTCTTCATCGATGATCAAGTTTTGTAGTGACACTTGCAATGATGGGAGCTCAACCTCAATAGGAAAGATAGATTCTAATCCATAGACTAGGGAGAAAGGGGTTGCACCTGTTGGTGTGTGGATATTGGTTCGATAAGCCCAAAGAGTGGGATTTAGTTGCAGATGCTAGTCATGGCCAACTTCATTGATCATTTTCTTTAGGATCTTTAGGATGGTCTTGTTTGTAGCCTCATCTTGACCGTTTCCCTAGGGGTAATATGAGGTAGAGAATTGGTGTTGGATGTTGAATCTTTGACATAGCTCTTTCACATCCTAATTCTTGAAGGCGGTTCCATTATCTGAGATGAGGATTTATGGAACACCATAATGAAAGATTAGATAATTTAGGATAAATTTAGTAATTTTCTTCCCTGTTATGTAGGTCATAGGAATGGCTTCAACCCACTTGGTAAAATACTCAGTGGCTATTATGATAAACTTGTGGCCATTAGATGAGGTTGGAGTGATCTTTCCTATGAGGTCAAGTCTCCACTGCGAGAAAGGTGAAGATGTGATCATTGGTTGCATTTCTTGAGCCAAAGCATGAATCGGATCTCCATGTTGTTGACACTAGAAACATTTTTGCACATACTAATGAGCTTCCCTTTCCATGGTTAGCCAATAGTAACCCATCCTCAATAGTTTCTTAGCTAAACTCATATCACTAGAATGGGAACAACATAAGCCATCGTGCACTTATGTTAAATCGGTCAAGGCTTCCTCTTGGTTAAAACATCGTAGTAATGCTCCTTCGATTCTTTGGTGGTAAATGGTATCACCTAGGATCACAAATTAGGATGCCTTCTTGACGAAGGTATTTTTAAGGTTCGAGGTGATATCAGATGAGAGGGTTCCTCTGCTTAGGTGGGTGAATATGTCATGGTACCACATGGATACAAGACCAACAATGAAACACACAAATTTAGATTCTAGGATTTCAAAAGTTGGTACAAGAAATTGTTCTACAAAGAATTCACATTGTAGGACATTGTTCGACATGTCTAACAGTGATCTGATTGTTGCCATGGTGTCTTCTACTCAGTTATTCATGCAAGGAATTTTCTCAAAACTTATTTCTATAAAAAGGTCCTTGAGACTTTCCACCATATTTTTGTAAGGAGCGAGCTTGTCATCCTTAGTTTGATAGTTGTCATTGACTTGGTTGATAACTAGTTGTGAGTCTCCATATAATTTCATCTCTTGTATCTGCCACTGAACCACTATCCTTAGGCTTGTGTTTAGGGCTTTGTACTCAGTAATGTTGTTATTTCAAGGGAATGATAGTTGGTATAACTTTGGAATGCAATCACCTTGAGGGGTGATGAAAAGAATACCTTCTCCTAATCCATGTTGGGTGAACGATCCATCAAAGTACATATTCCATTGAGCTGTGGGATTGGTAAGGAACACTGATTCATCAAGGAACTCAAATATCAAAGGGTTCTTAGCATAGATAGGTCCCTCTGCTAGTTGGTCTACAATCACTTGTCCTTTGATTTCCTTGTACTCCACATACTCTATGTCAAATTTTGTTAAGATCATTACCCACTTGGCCATTTTCCCAGTAAGAGTTTCTTTGGATAATAGGTATTTCAATGGGTCAATTTTTGAAATAATTTTGTTTTGATGTGACAACATGTAGTGCCTAAAATTTTGTGAAGAAAAAACTACTACTAAGCATGCTTTCTCAATGGGTGAATAGTTCATTTCATAGTGTTGCTAATGTTGTTGAGATATATAGGATCAATGGTTTGTTCAGTATTGGTGGCATGAGCACTGGAGGTGTTAGTAGATACTCTTTGATCTGTTGGAAAGCCTTGTCACACTTCTCACCCCACTTTTAAGTCATCCCTTTATGGAGAAGATGCAAAAGGGGTGGATTTTATCTGATAGTTGTGCTATGAACCTCTTGATGGATTGCAATCTTCCTTATAACCCTCTCATCTGCTTTAGTGTTTGCAGTGGTTCCATGTCTAGGATAGATTTTACCTTTGTTGGATCAATTTATATCCCTCTTTGTGAGACAATATAGCCGAGAAGTTCCCCTAATGTAACCCAAAAGACACACTTTTTTGGGTTTAGTCGTACCATGTATTCTTCTAGCCTGTCAAAGATGGGTCCTAAGACTTGTATGTGCTCATTTCTTTTCTTTAATTTTTCCAAAATATCGTCCACATAATCTTCATATGTTTTGTGGATCATGTCATGAAAGATGAGGGTCATTTCTCTCTGATAGGTTGCTCCTGTATTTTTTAACCCAAATGGAATCACATTCCAGCAATAGGTTCCCCATAGATAGGTGAATGCAGTTTTGTGTTGATCCTCCTTGGTGATCATGATTTGATTATAACCTGAAAAACCATCCATGAGTGATAGAATTTCATGCCCATCTGTTAATTCTACAATGAGGTTGATGTTAGGAAGAGGAAAATTATCCTTCGAGCACACTTTGTTCAAGTCTCTGAAATTAGTGCATATTATGAAGCCCCTAGTGGGTTTTGAGACTAGTACCAAGTTTGAAAACCACTCAGGATTATCGGTCGAATGAATCAAATGTTAAGAAAATTTTGTAACTCAAGTTTAACCAAGAGTTCTATCTAAGGGTGCATCTTTCTTAATTATTGCTTGACTGGCTAGGCTTCAGGATAGACTGTTAAGTGATGCACAACCAATTTTGGATCAAGCCCTGGCATATCAGTGTATGACCATGCAAAGTTAGCTCTGCACTCTTTCAGGAATGTTGCTAGGTTCTTCTACTATTCATCCAACAAGGATTCAACAAAGAAAGTAATCTTAGGTGTTTCTTATGTTCCCAAATTGACTGGAGTGGCCTTTTTTGCTAGTACTGCTAACTTCTCTAGGTGCATTGCATTAAGGGGCAGATTGAATCCTTCATCCTTGGGCACCTCAAAGAGGTTTTCACCCTTAGATATGTCCTTTATTTTTACTATTTTATGATCAAAAAGTTCCATAGTGTGGTTTTCACTTAAATATTTGTATGCTATTTTCATTTCATTAATTTTGTGACTGAAGGATTCAATCGTCTCCCCGTAGTATACCCCTATGTCCAGTTCTATGTCAAAACCTACTTTGTGATCTTCCCATGGTAAGTTGTCTCAAATTCCCATGAATTCTGAGATTGCTTCAACATTTATGAAAAAATCAAGAATTGGAGGTCCTTGTTGGTCCATGTCAATGAGTTGTAGTTATACAAGGCAGATTTCAGTTGGTTGATTGCTTGGAACAAAGGATGTAATGGATATCATGAAGAGGGATTTGTTTTCAAATAGGTCAACAACATCAAGGGGGAAGTCATCTAAGGTCATATCACATGATGGAGATAACCAAGAGGAAGCCTCATCTCATTTAGCAGAAGTACTTTTTCCAATAAGGGTGACCTTGCTAGTAGTACAACCTAGGCCAAAATTCTTTAGTCATTTCTTAGGACCGATGGGTTCAAGAAAACCATTATCATTTTGTCCTAGCTTCTCATTCTTGTTATATCCCATTCCCTTCATTAGTTGGAAGTTTTTGTTATCATCTTCCATGGGAAGAGTGGGGACAGGTCGTTCATCCTGATAGAGGAGTTTATAGATATCGTCCTCATTGACATCTTCTTCATTCAAATCCCCCCACTTGGTGAAGGTAGTAGTTGTCATCTTGATAGTTTTAGGATCTTTGTTCCTTGATGTGGGTTTCCCATGAGATTGGGGAGAAATAGGTAGCTCTCCTAAGACAAAGGTTTTTTTCATTAGCTTATAGTTCCCACAACCATAATCTTGGATCACTGCTTTGATGGTGAGAATGTTTTGCACAATAGGTTCCTTTGTTTTAGAGGTAGATGCAAGGGATGAGGGGTCAACAAATGAGGTAGAAAGTGTAGGCCCTTCGTCATTCTTGGGTATTTGGGGTATTTTGTAGAACTTAGCCTCAAGATTCTTGTAGTAGTAAAAAGGCTCAGGATCTCCATGGATGGTAATCTCTCTTCCTTCAAAAGGAAACTTGACACATTGATGGTAGGTTAAAGCTATAGCTTTAGGGCATGGATCCAAGGTCGACCAAGTAGTATGTTGTAGGGAAGGTCAAGTTCTAACACTTGACATGTAGTTTCTATGATGAGGGGGCCCACTTTGATGGGTAGTGCTATGATTCCTTGTGATACCCATTCTTGGTCATCATATGCCCTGATGGTGGTACTCTTTGTCTTTTCAATAGTATCCTCTAAATAGCCTAGATTTTTTATCAACTGAAGGGTACAAATATTCAATCCAACACCTCTATCTAATAAGACTCTTTTTACCTTGTTCTTATGAATTATAACCTCAAGGTGTAAAGCATGGTTATGAGATAGTTGTGACAGTAGGTCTTGCTCTAAGAAGGTGAGAAGGTGATTAGCAATATGGCCTAGCATAGCTTGAAACTAATTGGTATCAATATCCTCAGGAATGGATGACTATAATAAAGCTTTCTACAAGATTTCCCTATGCACAGGGGACAACCTTAATAGTTCTATGCTAGAAATCTATGTGGTGGTCTTTTTAAGCTGATCTAAGAGATTATACTTGCTAGTGCTTGTTGTTGCATGAGTAGGTTGTGCCCTGGATTGGGGTGGGACTCCTTGGATGGTGACTCTACCACATTGTGTGGTGACTCCACACTCTGCACTATTCCCTTTGATGGTGATGACAGTGATGATGCTATCACAGGAAGCAACTGCGTTAGAATAGGTATTTTGCACATTTGTGTAATCCTTAGCTTTCCTAGTGTTGTTCACTTTGTTATGATCCGACATAGGGTTCTTATATATCTTAAGATCTTGATTCTCGGCTGGTACCTCAATAGATATGGTGTTTTTCTCTATGAGGTCTTGGATAATGTTTTTGAGCCTCATGCAGTTTGTTGTTTTTTGTCCTTCAATATTGTGAAAATCACAAAGATCGTTCTCATTGTACTAGGATGGTTTCTATTGTGGTTCTTGGTAGTTTTCAAAGTTTTTGGTTGGATGTTAGCAACATGAGTGTTATTTGGCCTAGGAGCACTTAGAACTACCTTAGCATCCACTACACCATCATTTGTTACGTTCTTGTTTTTATCCCAAACACAAGGTTTGAACTAGGTGATGGGTGGTTGTCTTTGTAAACTGGAGTATTCCCCTACGATATTAGATCTCTCTAAAAGTTAAGGGATATAGGGAAAAGCTCATCATAAGATGTGATGCACTTCATTTTCAAGTGGAATGATAGATCTAGATCTAGATTTTCTATGATGATGCCGACTTGTTGTTCATCAGGAAGAGGCCACTTGCTCTTACTAGCTCTTTGTCTCCATTGTTACGAGAAATTAACGAAATTTTCTCCTGTGTTTTATCTAAGAGTGTATAATTCCTCTAGTCTTACATCCATGTCAAGATTAAAGGAGAAGTGATCAATGAATTTATCGATAATTTCTTGAAAGGTTTTGATACCGAGAGGTAGATGAGAAAACCAATCCATGGCAAGACCTATTAAAATTTAAGGGAAGAGGTGCATTGAATATGAATCATTGTAGGCCACCTCCATACACATGACATTAAACTCTTTGACATGGTCCATAGGACTTCCTCTCCCTTTATATTTTTCAAATTTGTAGATTTCAAAACTAGGAGGGAATGGTATCATTGCTATGTTTCGGTTGAATGAATAAGGACATAGGTTCTGCATATGGGGCTTCTTTGTCTTGCCCATCTGAAGGTCCTACATTTCTTGCGATAATTCCTTAAATTGTGATGCTAGATCATCTTGTGAGTTTGGTGGAGGAACATATGGTGGGTTTATGGATGAGTTCTATGTGGGATTTTGATATGAGGATGTGTTATATGGGGTGTATTTTTGTGTAGGATTCTGTGAAGGTGATTGGGGTATTGATGTATATATTCCTAACATGTTTGTATTGATGATGTGTGATTGAGGGTTATAATAGGATCCTTGTTGTTTTTGTTGTTGTTGTTGTTGGGCATACTATTGAGCTAGTAAGGCTTGTTGTTGAGCTTCTTGTTGTTGTTGTGCCACTAGGGTTTGTTGTTGGCCTATTGTTGTTGCTATGCTACTAAGGCTTCTTGATGGGCTTGATAATGTTGTTGTGTTAAGGCTGCTTGTTGTTGTTGTTGTTGAGCTAAGGTTGCTTGTTGTGTTGCTAAGGTGGCTTCTTGTTGTTGTTGTGTTGCTAGGGCTGCTTCTTGTTGTTGTTGTTGTGATACTAGGGATGCTTGTTGTTGTTGCTACTATTGTAAGGATTTTTGATAGGCTTGTTGTGCTTGCTATAAGGCTAAGGCATGTGCTTGCAATGTAGGATCAAGTGGTTGTTGGGACAACAATGGAGGATTGTTGGTGTTGATGTTTTGAGTGGATAGCGGATTGGTGATGAGAGGTTGGGGGTTCCCTTGGTTCAACATTCTTTGTAAGATAGTGGATTGAGGTGGAGGAATGTACGTTTGAGATCCCATTTGATTTTGCATGGTAAAGGGGACTATGGGAAAAGATGAGGGTTTGGGTTAATTGATGTCTAAGCCAAAAAGTGTTGATGTATTCAAAAACTTTGCAAAGTTTGGTGAATTCAAACATGAAATTTTGATGAAGGGGTGGATGAAATGTTTGACCCAATGTTGACCTAAAGTGAGGCTTTGTTTGACAAGACCAAGGTGGTGAGAAAATTTCTACACCTCTAATATTTTCAAACCCTAAAGACCCAATGATTATGTGAGAAATTCAAAATTTTGGAAAAGACCAGGATTCTGATTGTAATAGAAGGAATACAAGTTTGGATTGTTCCTTGAAGAATGTTTGTAGTAGTTATATACCAACCTAGTTTTGGTTTCATGAAGTGCCAAAAGGTATTTCTTGAGAACTGTTGGACTAAGATGCCTAAGTTTGAAATGACGACCTGTAGACCTTACTTTGGGGATCCTGACTTTGAGTGAGATCATTTAGATTAAGTTCAAGTTTATGGAAGAAAGGAGGATATTTATTTCCACGTGGGTGGTGTGAAATGGGCCTTCCAGCCTCAATATCAGCTTGTTCCTCTTCCTCTTCTAAGATTTTTTTTGTGTTTCTCCACTAGGTAGGTGTTTCTTTTGTTTCCAAAGTGAAGCTTCTCAAACTACTAATGATATTGGTTTGTTCTTCATTAATGAGTTCAAAGTTTGGTTGAATGATAACACCTTCAAGATTAGGTTATTCAATAGGAGCAATCAGTCTCCAAATAGTCATGTGGGGGTTCAATTGTCAATTTATCTTGCTTAAATGAATTTATTTTACCACAAACACTTTTCTTGATTAAATTTTCAAACTAAATGTTTATGTCAAAAATATCATAACTTTCACAATGTTCATTTTGTGATAATCATGAGGTTGAAGACATACTTTCCTATGTTTTCTTTGGAAAATATGGAGTGAGATATAAGTCAAGATATTTAGAAATCTCTAAGGATAGAAACCCTTAGGACAAGTAGTAATATCAAGGTTATTTCAAAAGGTGTCCATATTTAAGCCAAAGTGTTTGAAATTTTGAGGAAGATAGTGAATGTTTGTTTGTAATGTTTTGGAAGAAAGCAATGTATTAAACTAACTCACAATCATTTATAATCTTAGGTTTGAAATGGCCATACTTGTTGAGTCCCCACTCATATTTCTCCAAACACTAAGACATTGCTAACAGTTAGAGATTTGGCGACACTGGCTCCCCTCCACAATACACACATCTCAAGACCACCAAATCTCAAAATATTGAAGATCCTAAGATCCTAAGGATTTTTATTTTTCAACAATGAATAGTACAAATGTGGGGCAGCTTCAAAACGATTATGTTTGCACCAACAAGCATTAAGGATTTTTGGCAACTAAACAGTTTGGCTCTTATTAACAAACTGAGAACACCCAGCCATATACACACCCGCTTTGCCACTTAAGGCTCTTAGTACCATTCCCGTTCCACTTAAGGAATTGTACTAGGTGCAGTATGTTATATAGCCTAGGATAGAAGGTACTTTCTCACGATTTCCCAACCTTTAATATAGTCTGCCGATAAACATGCTTGCAAGAACTTTCCTATGATTTTCCTATTGAGGGGTGTGTCTCATAGTAAGTCCTCTCTTAAGGGTGACACAAAGAATACAAGTGTACTTAAGTATTTCTCTTCACCCAAGATCACACGAAGTGCAATGGGATTCAATACGCACT
Source organism: Sequoia sempervirens (assembly GCA_007258455.2). Taxonomy (NCBI): domain Eukaryota; kingdom Viridiplantae; phylum Streptophyta; class Pinopsida; order Cupressales; family Cupressaceae; genus Sequoia; species Sequoia sempervirens. Next base: position 85,366 of record VDFB02265878.1, read on the forward strand.
ATAAGTGCACACAAACAACGAAGTACACTTGGAGTGTTTCTCTTCACCCAAGATCACACAAAGTGCAAGGGGATTGTATATGCACTACAAGTGTGTCACAACAAAGTAGAAAATAATTCATTTTACCGACTAAAGCTAAGATGAATTCATTTTATACACCAAACAAAATGTTAAGTTTCCTTGTTCAATTTTAAAACCCAAAAGACAACGATAAAATGAGGGTTCAATTTTAGTCTCGTTTGAGCGTTCGTTTTAAAACCAGATGAAAATTAGTGAGGTCCTAGAGCATAAAGTAAAAAGCATAAGAAATTGGGTTATAATTTCCCCAAAGTGTCAAATGCTTGTTATAATCATAAAATATTAAGATGAGAATGCTTCTTCACTTTAACTTTGTGTCGTCCAACCTGTAAAACCCTATTAGTCTAACAACCAAAACAATGTTAGAAGCATGTTAACAATCTGATGAATTGAAAAAATTAAAACACATGCTAAAAATTGATCGTTAAATTTCTTACGAGAGTTGGGAATTTTTTTACACGATACTATCACTCTAGTGAACTAGGGTGTCACTCTATAGAAAGAACAGTGAGCACGATACCATCGTGATTTGGTTGAGTGTTGCTATTTTCAAATTTTGATACCTCTAAAAAGTATTAGTGTCACCATTTTTAAGTTAACATCATTGTATTTAATAGGAGTCATTGTTTTAGATTAAGATAGCGTCACTATATGGCGACGCCCTACAAAGTGTCATGGAAATTGATTTGGGTGTTGCTCTATCCTGTAAAATTCAAAATGATTCAAGATAGAAATTGAGTTGGATACTAGTATGGGCTAATTACGCTTGATCCATGATGAATCAAAGCATAACAAAGCCATTAGTACTCAATCTAAACAAGATCAATTGAATTGAAGTTAAACTAAACATTCATTAAAACAAAGTATTCTAAATTATGAAAAAAAAAAAATTCTATTCTAATCCATTTGAAACTTATCCCATTTTGGAGTGGTGTCGTGTTGATGTGGAACAGTGACCCTTTCCCAATCTCATTATCAATAAGATTGTTTCAATCAATTCTATTGAAGAGAATCGATGAAACAATTGTGAGATGTGATGTAAAACATGATTTATGGTAAAATGAGTATGATGTAAAAGCTAATCTAAATTATCTATGCTAAACTGATTCAGATATGCAATTGCTAAGCTAATCTAAATAATATTTTAAACTAAAAGATTCAAACACTAATTATCTATTTAGCTAAATGGATGCATGGAAGCCATTAATGGAAGCTAAACTATTATGCAACTAAAAATGAACTAAAATATGCTAAATGTGAGTTAAAAATGAGTGTGAGTGTAAGTGATTTCAACAACATAAGTTTGCTTTGAAAAAGATGGATCCATTTATCTCCAAATAGTGCTTTATTTATAAGAAAACAAATGAGAAATGGAGGATTGAGAGCAAAAAATATGGAGGAAATTGGAGGCATGGATCATGGATTCTCATCAACGGGTGAGAATGCAAGATCAAATTTAATCAAGGGTTCTCATTCCTTCCAAACAAGCATACTTTTGACCTGTACAAGAGGTCAAAAATTAACTTGCACAAGAAGTCACAAGCTAACTTGCATATGAAGCTAAGTGAGAATATTCCCTTTTTCAAATGATTGGGGGAGAGGGAATATTCTTTGGAATATTCTCATGGGTGAGAGAAAATGATATTTTGCAAATTAAAACAAAGTTTAATTGTGCAAAAGGGGAGGGAATATTCCCCTTTTAGAGGAACATGCAAAGGAGGAATATTCCCTTGCAAGTGGGAGGGAAAATTAGAATAATCAAATAATTCTAATTTAAACATGGGTTTAATCATGCAATTAGGGGAATTTCAAATAATAAAGTGATATTCATTAAATTAAATGATTTAATGAATGGGGAAGGTGAAATGCAATTTAATTAAATAACTTAGGGTTATTTAATTAAATAATAAGACTTAGGGAATTAAATTAAATAGTTTGATTTATTTAATTCAATGAGATGAAATGTTAGCGTGAAAGGGGGGAATTAACCAGATTAAGTTGAATTAGGTTAATAGATGAAAATGAGGCAATTAATTAAATAGCTAGGGTAATTTAATCAATTAAGAAAAAAGAGGATGGGTTTTAGGATTAAATGATGTTAGTATACCTAATTTGAGTGTATGATAGGATTCGGGACATTTTTCAATGTTTACATTTTTCCCCTCTTTGAAGCGAGGTACCTGATGCTTCGGTTCAAAGACTGATGCTCTTCAGATGAAAATTGTTGCTTAAATAAAAAAGATAAAAAAAAATTCTGATTTTTTAGATACCCTAGTAGAAGGATAAAGCAAATTCCCTACCCCCTTGAGAAATTGGGTGGAAATTTTGAATTTTGGGTTGATTTCTCAATAAAGGTAAAAGGCTGCCCCAGGGATCTAGAAAGGCTCTGAGGTACATGCCAAAAATGCAAAAAATGATGCATGATAGGTACCCACATGGGGACCTATGTTCCTAGCCCCTAAGGTGGTCGAGGGTTTTCGACAGTTGGTTGCTCAGCCATTGGCTTATGACTTGGAATAGGCAGATGCTCAAATGATAGTTGTATATGATGCATGGTTTACACCCCCTCATAGGTTGATAGATCTAGTGGGTTCTCCTCCACAAGGGATACTAAGAGGGAGAGTCGTAGGCAAGGGCAAGGGCAGAGGTAGAGGTAGAGGTTGGGGACAGGATGGCTAGGATGGCCATGATGGACATGACAGGAAGATTCCAAGGGCACACATATAGATTAGCAGCCTCCATAAGTAGCCTTCCATTTAGCAGTAGATAGTGTAGTAGCAACCAGCTCAGCCACCACCGTCAGGGTCAGATCCCCGAGATTTATAGATTTAGCAATTGCAGCAGTAGGTTTAGGTCATTATAGGTTAGCGGGATCAAGCCTGATAGCATATTGTAGTTATTACTATTGAGTGGGATTAGGCATGTCAATAGGTATAGGTTGTCATGGTAGAGTGGGACCATGAGTGGTAGCTCAGATAGACTATCGAGATGCAGCTAGCACAGGAGGCCAGGTGGTGCCAACAACTCAAGATGATGACAGCTGCATCCTAGGGGCAGACAGTCTCTACGAGATTATATAGAGAGGTTGTAAGTGAGGTAGCTTACTACAAGATGCACTATGACAGAGATGTCCCTATGGTGCTTCTAGATTCTTTCATAGCCTCATGGATATTGTATTTATGATCGATATACATACACTGATTCATATATTATACCATGACAATCATTTTTTGATATATATGATATAGATATGGATTCGATGTGATGTGATGTGTTCACTTTATTTTATTCTTATGAGTGTATGGATGCATATGATGTGATATTCTTATGTATGTGATGGTATATGTGATGATAATACATGATGATATGAGATGTAATGATATGGAATGGATGCAATGTTATATTGGGGAAAGGGAAGTTTCTTCTTTAGTAGTACCCTTGCTCTGATTACTCTAATTACCAATATATTTTCTAGATTTTTGGCTTGTAGAGGGAAGGAACCTTCCCAATGTGTCTCTCTACCTCTACATACAATAGATAAACTTTGTATATCAATAGGTCCTACACAATGTTAGTAGAATGTTCTGGTATTTAATAAGATTAAACCTAATAGTCCTAATGCTGAGAAACAAAGTGTAAACTATAAAAGCCTAGAAAAAACATCTATGAAGGTAGCACCATCCTTGAAAATTCCACCAAAAATGTAGATTCTATTCTAATGCCTAATAAACTTGGTGGAAATCACTAAATTTGGTGGAAAACCTGACTAAATAGTCCACTCGACATTGAAAATACTTTCATTAGATTATCAACTAGGGATAGTACGCTTGTGATGGTGTCGAAACTGTATGTTATTTCGAAGACTTTAGGTTGCCTAAATTATCCTAGTGAAGGATTATTCTTGCTAAAAAATTATAAAAACACATAACAGTGAAAGAAGTAAAGTTGGTGCTTTGGCTATAGGTACCTACAACATAGTATGTGACTGAACTATTGTTAATAGATAAAATGTTGAAACTAACTAAAAACTATTAAATGAACCTATTAAACACTCTAGAGTACTATAAGTTAGATGAATGCAATTATAAACATGAACAAAAATTAAGGATAACTTGATATGAGAATCTATCTTAACTTACTCTGTAATTAAGAGGTAACTACTTAACAGATTTAAAATTATAAATGAAGTGAAGGTAAATACATGAGTAGACCTTGCTTAGGTGTCTATCTCCACTAAACTAAACCAAATATAAATCCTCGAATTCAACTCAACCATATTAACTCAAGATCATTCATGAAACGTTTCAAAATATCACATGAAATCTTGCTCAAGGATTGTATTCAGAAAAACCATGTTGAACAATCAACATGTCTATGTAATAACAACTAAAAACTGAAAAAGTATTTGATAACCAAATCCACAACTAAAATATTAATCAACTCCTATCTAAAGACTCAACCATTGGCTATATACATGCATGAGGTATTTTATTCAGAATGCAACTCTAAACTAAAATCATTAATCACAACTCTCCTAGATATTAGAGTGTATTTAAGATTTAGCTATCCTAACTACAGTTGAAAAGAAATAAGAATCTAAATAGGATTAAAACTCTACAATAACATAATTGAAATGTTGAACATAAGATCAGTTACACCAGAATCCTAATGATAACAGGGTTCTCCTTCTTCAATTCCTTTATTTTTGTCATAATCATGCACAATTATCTTCATCAGGTGTCTCCATGTTGTAGTTATTGTGTTCAATGTATTCAGGAACATCCCATGTTTTGTTGTCCAGGAACTCCTTCAACTGCGGGTTGCATTGTGCAGTTGTTACGAGCTACAGTATCTTCTCAAGCTACAAGGGATTAGTCCATAAAAGACATACACAATACTAACTACCATGATTAAAAACATATATCAATCATAATGCATACATATTCACATATAAATCAAACAACACCATTATATCATAACTTCATTTCTATATAATTTAACCAAGCTCAATGTCTACATGATAATCATAAAGGATGACATACTATAGGAATAATTGTCTTAGGAATACTATCTAATAAATGGGCTCATCACCTTTCATCTCATCTTGAAGTATTACTAAGTGATGGACTATGGTATTTATTTGTGGAGTTGGGATTGGAATTATTGAAGTTATGGGATGTTGAATTGTAAACCTTTGAAGTGATACCATTTTATCCTAATCTCAAAAATTTTGGTGTTTCATTCTATTTTTGTCTCTTTGATTTTCTTTCCACTCTCATTTGCAAAAGTGCTTCTATTTCTTATTTGATAGATATTACATTCTATGTTGGGGTGGTTAGAAATTCTATTTTTACTCTCCTCTTTCATTTCTTATCTATCTTTTCTCATAATTATTTAAAATTGAATGCTAAAGAGCCTAATTTCAACTTCCTATACCTTTATAGAGTTGATGTGCAATGTTTTTCCATTAAGTTCTCCTTGTTCTTATTTAAGTGTTCTTCAGATTTCTTCTTGGCTAGGTTATCCATGTATTCCTAGTATGTTGTGAAATTCTATTCTTTAGGGTCCTTGGGTAGTTTTAGTAGGGTTGTTGCATATGATTCTATAAAAACATTACTAACTTTGTAAGGAATTTTTGGAATCTAAGATACCCTACGTTCAATGGCCTTCATTCTATTGTAATCCTTATCAACAAAAAAATGATATCTTTGATGTAATTCCACACTATATAGTTAAAAATGCACTCTCTACTCTACATATACTAATGTAGGGATTTGAAGAAATCCCAATAGATCATGGTAATGGATTTGGTGTCTTAGAAGTGTTTCACATGGTCTTATATTTGTGAAGGCACTAGCCTACTTGTGTCCCACACTTTCACTACAAATTATAGTAATAAATTCATAAAATAGAAGGCTAGACATATAATGAGGGCTCCATTCCTAAACTAGTAGTGGAAATTATTTGTGCCCTAGATATTTTCTATTATTTTCTCCTATAAGGCCTCACATAAATCTATCTCCTTCCCTTCCAATATCATTTGATGTGTGACATGTATGAAGGTTGTCATAGTAGAATCATTGTTTACATAATATAATTTACATGTAATTCCAATTGTTGCAAGACGTACAATTAGATTTGTTATTTTTGTTACATCGGGAATTTTCCCATCATATGTAGCCCTAATCAATTAGGTGGCTTAATTGTTCTTGATGGATTTATTTAGTGGGATCTCCTTATGATTACTTAACCTCATAACCATTTGAATTTCCTCCTTTTTATGTATTTTTTATGGACGTACAAGTAATCATCATGGATTCTATGAAATATTATTCTAATCTATCCTTCTTTCACAAAATTAGGGAAATCCTTCTACACATCCATTTTTATCCATCTTGTTGGTACTGGAGTAAATAATTTGTTCCTCTTTTCTAGAGGAGGGTTTGTCAGATCATTTCAAACCCTATATGGTCAATCTCCATGAGTGGTGCATGAATGTATTTTTGCACATCCTCAGTCTAGAAGATGTCTACTAGAACTTTTGAGAATTTTTTTTGGGGTCCATTTCTATTACCTCATAGTGAAATTTATTATATTTAGTTTTGTGTTAATGGGAAATGTCTATAAGGATTGATGTATCCATTTTAAATTTTCTTATATTTAGTTTTGTGTTTATGGGAAATTTCTATAAGGATTGGTTTATCTATTTTCATCAAGTGTAGGTGAGAAGTGATGAGGGCGTAGCCCGAGACTTACAAAATAACCCACAAACAAGAGAATAATTTTATTATTCAGAAAATGGAGCTTCTTACATGTAGAGGATCTCAAATCCCCAAGTTCTACAACACATGCAAGTTACAGAAAGCTATAGAATAACCCTTTCGCAATATGCGAGCTTGTCCCCCTAAAAGTTACCCAAAAATTAGAAACCCGCCCATAAATAGAGCTCCTCATTAGTTTGGAGCCAAACCAACATTCAATTTTGAGTTTAGGCGGTTTGGTGCCGAAAATTTACAACATGAAGTTCAAATTTCAAAAGAGCATTTGCAATTGTATCTTCTAGAAAGTGCGCCAACTTCCCGGGGCCATAACTTTTGATCCGGGACTCCAATTCGCGAACCGTTTGAACCGTTGGAAAGGTCTCGAAGTCAATAACGTGCTCAAAATTTTCTATGCCAATTTTGGCAAGTTTCAGGGCCGATCCGGGAGCTTTAAGTGCCTCAAATCTAACTCGAAAGATTTTCAGGTGCAAATCTGGGAAACGAAAACTGCAATATCTTTCAACCCAGGAACCGAAAATAAAAACCGTAAATTGGGAATTTCATTAAGATAAAAAGGGTATTCAAAAATATAAAAACATCTAAAAATTGAGAAACTTGAAATTTAACTATTTTTGGGTGATGCAAGATTGCCCTTACACCACTGGATGCTCCTGCATCAGACACCTAGGGTAATTTGAGAAGTGACCCCGTCACGTCTCAGATGGTTGAGGAAAACCCAACTAGTCAACCACTGCCTTAGATAGCCAGGATGAATCTTCCATAGGCCTTCATCTCCATTTCACCAGATATTCTTCATACTGCCTGTTTTTGGTACTCCTTCCCACATGACTATCCAAGATTGCTTCAATCTCCTCCCTTTCTGAAGTAGGTGCTGGAATGCTATACTGCCCTATTGTTGGTGCTTCCTCCATTCCACGTTCATGATACTCTATCAAATCTGAAATGTTGAACACAGGGAAATGTTGAATCCATCCGGCAACTCTACCTCATATGCATTCCCTGAATCATGCCTCTTCAAAAATTTACAGGGACCGAACTTCTTCATCTTCAATTTGTTATATGTTCCCACTGGAACCTTTCTTTCCTCAAGTGGACCATCACTTCATCACCAATCTGAAACTCCTTATACCTCCTCTTCTGATCTGCCTTAGCCTTATACTGCATATTCATCTTGTTAATATGTTCTCTTACCTTCTCATGTATATCCTTGATGTGTTCTGCAAAATCTTTGGCTTCAGCACTTATTTTCTTCTCTTGGTCCATCTTCCTCAATTCTGGAGTTGTTCTGGGGCTACCTCCATACACAATCTGGAATGGTGATCTACCAGTGCTTCTGTTGATAGAATTGTTGTAAGAAAATTCTGCCTGGGGTAAGATCAAGTCCCATCCCTTGGGTTTATCTCCTACCAAACATCTCAGTAGGTTACCCAGACTCCTGTTAACAACCTCTATCTGCCCATCTGTTTGTGGATGGTGTGCAGAACTGAACTTCAATCTGTCTTCAGCTTCTTCCACAAGGTCCTCCAAAAGTAACCCACAAATTTGGTGTCACGATCTGAAACAATACTCTTTGGCAGACTATGTAGCCTCACCACCTCTTTGAAGAACAAGTCAGGAATGTGGACTGCATCATGGGTCTTCTGACATGGAATGAAATGTGCCATCTTCGAAAACCTATCAACCACCACAAAGACTGAATCATTCTCTCGTTGTGTCCTTGGAAAACCAAGAACAAAGTCCATACTTATATCCTCCCACGGCCTCTCTAGTATAGGTAAGGGCTGATATAAGTTATTTTGCCTCACTCCTTTAGCCATCTGACATACCCTACAACTTTGTACAAACTTCTTCACATCCTCGTGACAACCGAGGCCAATAATAATGCTCACTAATAATGGCAATGGTCTTATCTCCGATTCAAAATGTCCCGGCCAATCCTCCACTATGCCTCTTTTATCGCCCTCCCTCATGGAACTCCTGGGATACACAATTGACTTCCTTAAATAACATGCCATCCCGATTATGAAATCCGCTGTGCCCACCTTGTCCTCGGCCCACTGTAACAGGTTCCTTGCAAGCTTTCCAAGCCTCTACAAAATTAGGATCTTCTGCATATAGTGTCTTGAGTTCATTGAACCCAACCACTTCAATCTGCATCTTTGTCATCAATGTATGCCTCCTACTTAAGGAATCTACAACCTTATTTGATTTCCCACTCCTATGTTTCAAAACAAAGGTATAACTCTACAAAAACTCTACCCATTTCATATGCCTCTGATTTAATTTTCCCTAACTATTTATGTACTGCAAGGCCTGATGATCAGTATATAGAACAAATTCCTTCGGAAACAAATAATGTCTCCATTTCTTTAATGCTTGAACTATCACATAAAATTCCTGATCATATAAAGAATACTTTCTCTTGGCATCATTCAAATTTTTTCACCGAAATAGGTAATGGGCTTACCTTCTTGGCTCAACATTGCTCCAATGGCACAACCACTGCATCACAATCCACCCAAACACCTTGTTGAAATTTGGGAGGGCTAGAACAAAGCTGCTCCCCTGCCACCCAGGCTTCAATTAGCTCAAAACTTCTTTTTTGTCAGCCTCCGTTGCTCCACTTGAATTCTTTTCTATCCCTTCATTGTTTCACCAAGGGTCCACAACACACTGCTTCTAATGAACTTCTTCTATAAAAACTAGCCAAAACCATGAAAGATTCCTCCCTCCTCACTTAGGGGCAGCCTTTGGGTAAGCCATTCTAGAATAGCCTTCACCTTCTTCCTCGGGTCCATCTTGGAGACCTTCTGCTGAGACAACAAAACCCAAGTACACTAACTCCCTCTTCACAAAACTGCACTTCTTCAGATTAATCAACAGCTTCTCTTCTCTTAACTTCTCAAAGGCTCTTTGAATATGCATCAGATGCTCATCCAATGTCTTACTGAAAATAAAAATATCATCTAAATACACAATAACAAAACTTCCCAGAAATTCTTTTAGTACCTCGTTCATGAGCCGCATGAATGTGCTCGGTGCATTGGTTAGCCCAAAAGGCATGACTAACCACTCGTACAGGCCCTCTTTGGTCTTGAAGGCAGCCTTCCATTCATCTCCCTCTCGAATTCGGATCTGGTGATATCCACTCTTCAGATCAATCTTTGTGAAGTACTGAGCCCCACTCAAACAGTCCATCAGGTCATCCATCCTTGGCAGGGGAAATCTGTACTTGATTGTTATCTTGTTTATGGCTCAGAAATCTATACACATCCTCCACTCCCCATCCTTCTTTGGTGCTAGTAATGTAGGTACTGCACATGGACTCAAACTCTCCCATATCAAACCCTTTCTTAACAACTCTTGAACTTGTCTGTTCAACTCCTCATTTTCCATTGGAGTCATTCTATGAGCTGCCTTTTTTAGCAAACTAGTTCCAGGAATCAAGTCAATCTGATGACTGATTCTTCCTTATTGGTGGTAAACCTTCAAGTACATTATTAGAAACAATATCCTAAAACTCATCCAACATCCCAGAAACTTCTTCTGGAACCGTCTCACTATCCTCCTTACTCACTCTAGGAATCAATGTATACACATATGCCTCATGCTTCCATACCTTCTAAAAATTTTCTTCCATCTACATAAGAAATTTTAGCACTACTGCATACCTTTTCTTAAGTCTCCTTTAGGGGTTTCAACTTTTGACAAACCCCATCCTTTGTCAAGGAATAAGTGTTTGCATGGCTATCATGTATAGCTCGCCTATTGAACTACCATGGCCTCCCCAACAACATGTGACATGCATCCATGGGGATGATATCACAGAGTACCTCATCATGGTAGCTCCCGATCTTGAACTTTACTAGGCACTGCTCATTGACCAAAACTTTATGGTCTTTCTGCAACCAGGCAATCCAATACGAATGCAGGTGCCTTTCCCTCTTCAGCTTCAACTTTGTGACCATCTCCTCTGACACCAGATTATCAATGCTCCCACCATCAATAATGGCATCACAACATTTTCCTTCACACTTGCACCTTGTGTGAAACAGATTCTTTCTCTATTCTTGTTCCTTTTCCTCAGTCACCAGGGCTCTCCTAATCACTAGGGATTCTCCCCTTTCAGCATCATCTGAATGTTCAGATTGGGCCTCCTCATCTGCATGCGCAACCCTTCCAAGACCTTCTGGCCTTTTGTCTGCCCTTCCTTGGTGTTGTGGACATTCATAGGCTCAATGCCCTTCTTCACCATACACTGAAGCATCGCTCCTCCAAACCACCTCTTCCATCCCAACCATCTCCCTCATCCTCTACCTCTTTGATCACCATTGTTTTGATCATGAGGGTGGTAGAAGTTGTCATTCCTTTGGCTTCGGCTGGTACCCACATCTTCACTTTTCTTTTCATCATCATTTCAGCTTCCTGAAGGTCTTCCATTTCCCCTTCCACTTTGATCTCCTCGTCCTTTTTGCTTGCCATCAAATCTTTTGTTCAGCTTCTCTTCCACCTTCAGAGCAAACTGATACACATCCTCAATGGTGGTCATTCTCACTAGGCTTAACTCCTCCTAAATGCTTAGTCGTAACCCATTAAGATATCGAGCTACCTTCTCCTTATTGGCCTCTGTGTGACCCATTCCGATGATTATCTTGTGAAAATCTTCAGGATATTCTTTCACAAATCTACTTCCTTGCTTCAACCCTTGCAATTTCTTCAACAGGTCTAACTCGTAGTCCACCGGTATGAACTTCGTTTCTACCATGCCATCCCATCTCGTTATATTGCCTTTTCCTCTTCGATTTCTTTCCAACTGGACCTCTTTCCACCAAATACTTGCATGGTCCTTCAGCTTCATTTTCGCAAACTTAACCCGATCTGAGTCCTCTATTTTCTCATACTCAAAATATTCTTCTAGCTCGTTGATCCAGTCGATCAACTCTTCTAGGTTCAAACTTCCTAAATAACTGGGGACTTCTGCTTTGGGTCTTTTCCCGATCTTCTAAATGGCCCTTATTAGCCACATTTGGTCTTGATCAATTGCTTCTTCTTCCTCTTTCTACATCTGAACCTTCTTCCTCTCCTTCATCCTCACTTTCCTCCCTCGGGTTTAACCCTCTTCTCAACTGCTCTTGTAACGCATCAATCTGTCTCTGGAGGGCTGCCAATGCATCTCTTCCACCAGCATTTCTGCCACCTCGACCACCTCTCGCACCACCACGCCTACTAGGCACCACTCTTGGAGGCATCTTTCTTGACCTCGACCCACAACCATGGTCATGGTGCAAACTACCTCACGATCGACGATCTGTCCACACACTCAAGAAAACCCGCTCTGATACCACTTGATGAGGGCGTAGCCCGAGACTTACAAAATAACCCACAAATAAGAGAATAATTTTATTATTCATAAAATGGAGCTTCTTACATGCAGAGGATCTCAAATCCCCAAGTTCTACAACACATGCAAGTTACAGAAAGCTACAGAATAACCCTTTTGCAATATGCGAGCTTGTCCCCCTAAAAGTTACCCAAAAATTAGAAACCTACCCATAAATAGAGCTCCTCATTAGTTTGGAGCCAAAACAACATTCAATTTTGAATTTAGGAAGTTTGGCACCAAAAATTTACAACATGAAGTTCAAGTTTCAAAAGAGCATTTGCAATTGTATCTTCTAGAAAGTGCGCCAACTTCCCGGGGCCATAACTTTTGATTCGGGACTCCAATTCGCGAACCGTTTGAACCGTTGGAAAGGTCTCGAAGTCAATAATGCACTCAAAATTGCTACACCAATTTCAGCAAGTTTCAGGGCTGATCCAGGAGCTCTAAGTGCCTCAAATCTAACTCGGAAGATTTTCAGGTGCAAATCTGGGAAACTAAAACTGCAATATCTTTCAACCCAGGAACCAAAAATAAAAACCGTAAATTGGGAATTTCATTAAGACAAAAAGGGTATTCAAAAATATAAAAAAATCTAAAAACTGAGAAACTTGAAATTTAACTATTTTTGGGTGATGCAAGATTGCCCTTACACCACTGGATGCTCCTGCATCAAGAAGTTGAATTGAGGGTTTCACTATAGAAAGTTTGAGTTGTGTAGGAGAGAAAATTCTAGAAAGAGAAAAAATACAAGTAATGAGTGATGAGAGGCTATGTGAGTTTATAGGAAACTAGTGGTGGGAAGGGCATTAATTACTATAGCCATTCTCCACATTATCATTCTTTTCTAGTTGTTAACTTTTTAACAACTTGTTTTTGATAGGTTACTTTAATTTTTCATATAATATATGTATATCACAAGTATAATATATTTAATAAAAATGGTTTATGAATTTGTACCTTTCATCTTGTGGATTGATGATAATGTTTTTATATTTCACAATTTATGTAACATTATGACTTCATCATTTAGTCTTTTTAGTTTGACTAGTCCAAACTCTAATATATCATCGATATAGTATGGGACCAACAATATAACCTTGAATTTCCCTTGTTTCTTAAACGTATTATCATAGAATAGCACTATGTCATATTTGCATAAGGATTTACCTCTCAAATTATTGTCATTCCAAGCCTTTTTTTTCTATTACTATTGGAATCACTGACACTTTGATACCATGTTGAAGTGAGTTACAAGGATACAACCAGGATCATCAATCTACAACACCAAATAACCCCCACACATACAAGAGAGAAGCAAAAACAAAAGATGTTATTCCACAAAACAAGAATACAATATGATACAAGATCATAAGATTCCGTACAATATACCTTGCAAGATGCAAGAGGAGCTTTTATTATATAGGAAAGGTGAGAGATAGGATTAGACAAGATCATGACATGTGTCTTAATCCTGTAAAATGAGACAACTAACTCAAAAAATATTAAATGGCCTAAGACACAAGTAAATGGCATAAGAAAAGATAAGACCTCATCAAGATAACTAAGACTTCTAAAAAGATTCCTAGGAACTAAGTAAACTTAACATGTGAATAGGGCCTACTAGATGAACTAGTTAGGTAAAACACCTTATTCACATCAATACCCCCCATTAAGTGAAACTTGTTAGGAAAATGTTGTCTTAACCATATAATTACACAAGGTTACTATTTATAGTAAGTTTACATTTGAGAATAGATTGATGCAAAATTTTCCCCAAAGCTTTGGATTGGCCAAATAAGCACGCTCATAAAGTGTCATCATAAGATCATGTCTAGATTTAAATATATTAAATTTTCATTTTTAAAATTTTCAAAGTCCATTTTGAAGGCCTTAGAGGAATTTTTTTGGGCTTGAATCTATTCATAACCATCATCACAGGTTATATCTTGATAGAGTGTTTCATGAGGTTTTTGATGGTTCAAACAATTCATCAATCAGACACATAAATCAAAAGTTATGGCCTTCAGAAGTTATGTCTCCTAAAATGGGAGAATTAAAACATGTTGGACACATAAATGAGATATGAAGGGGGAGTTACATGTGGTGGTGTCTATTTATATACAACATAGGCATCTGTTATTGGAGATGAGGATGGGTGCCACTTTTTAAGTGGTTTAAACATTTTAGCTCATGGTTTTGTAATAATGTTTGATGGTTTCATGTATTGTATCTCCTATATATTAGGTGCATGAGATGGAGGTTGTGTATAAGAGTCTTATAGATGTTGAGTTACCTCCAGATCTTTGATTGGTGATACTCCTATGAGAAAGCTTGCTCTGCAAGTATATTGTAATCTTGTTGATTTCTAAATAATATATTGGGTAGCTTTTGGAGTGTGGGGTTTTTCTCTCGAAAGGGTTTTCCCCATGTAAACCATGATGTTGTATGAATATTATTTATGTTTATTTTTTAAAAGTTTCTATAATTGTTTAGATCTAATTTTTTTTTCATAACCCTCTTCTCATAATTAGTGTAGGAATTTTTTCCACTACCTTATCTTCCGTACAAGTGGTATCAAAGCCTGATCACCTTTGGTTTTAGTTGTGGGTTATTGTGTTTTTTGAATTAATACATATTTGAGTGGGAGCTTGTGTAGAAGATACTTTGTGATCTTGTTATAGTAATTTCAAATGACAAGCACGTTAGGGAGACTAGAGGTAGAGAAGCTTTTTGGATATACTTTTGAGATGTGCAAGTTGAAGATGAAGGATTTATTAATAGATTGAGATCTATGGGATGATATTAATGATAATATTATGAGGCATGAAAATCCTAATTTTTCTTCTCAATATAATGTTATGGACTATAAATCCAAGGTTCTAATCATATTGTGTCTAGAAGACTCTATTTTAATCAATGTCCATGAAGAAACCTCTACACAAAAACTATGGAAGAAACTTGGTGAGATGTATCAAGCCAAATATTTAGTGAATAATATTTTCTTAAGGAAGAAATTATATTCCTTGAGGATGGAAGAGGGTGGATGAATTGCAGACCACCTAGAAGCATTCAATATGTGTCCATGAAGAAACCTCTACACAAAAACTATGGAAGAAACTTGGTGAGATGTATCAAGCCAAATATTTAGTGAATAATATTTTCTTAAGGAAGAAATTATATTCCTTGAGGATGGAAGAGGGTGGATGAATTGCAGACCACCTAGAAGCATTCAATATGTTGGTGGATCAATTGGTATCAGTTGGTGTCAAAATGGATGAGGAGGAGAAATGTCAAATGTTTCTTTTTTCTTTGACTGATTTGTGGGATTCTCTTGTTATGGATATTGGGAGTACTTTTGTAAGCTTGAAGACTGAAGATGTGGTGGGTTCTTTTATCTCTAAAGAGATCAAGAGGAAGGTATCCATTAGCATTAAAGAAGTCCTAAATATTCATGGAAGACTTAAGGGAAAAGGAAAGAAGAATGAGAAGCATGATAAATCCAAATCCAAGGGGAGATCCAAATCTCCTAAAAAGTCCAAAGTTATTTTCTAGAACTGTGTTAAGCCTGGACACTTCCATAAATAGTGAAAAGAAGAGAAGAATAAGAAGAAGAGATTTGATTTTTATTTTGAATTTGAGAAGGAAGATGGTGATGCATTCATTGCATATTTGGCCACTCGTTTAGGTAATTATGCATGGTTAATTGACTCAAGTGCATCTTTTTATATGACCTCTAATAGAGATTGATTTTCTAAATATGAAGAATTTGATGGAGGTAAGGTGTAATTGGGTGATGATTCATGTTTAAAAATATTTTTGGCCATGGTAAATTTAGAAATAGGTTTCTTGATGGTACAATAAAAAGTATTAACGATGTGTTGTATATCCTTGGATTAGTATGAAATTTATTATCTATGAGAAAATTAATAAATGAGGGTGTACAAATAGTCTTTTATGATGCAATATGTAAGATGGTTAGAGGTGCTACAGTGATTGCTAGAGGTTTCATATATGTCACATTGTATAAAATTGATGTCTGCACAATTGAGTGCAATAATACTTTTGTGAAAAGAAAGACCATGGCTACTTAGTTGGAATATGTGAGGGTTTCATCTTCAATGGATGGTCATGGCTTATGGGTACCCAAGAGTGTTATTTCTTCTAAATCAAAGTTACCTACAAAGAATACTATGTTATGGCATCAAAGACTTGGCCACATTGGATAAAAGGGTCTAAGGACCTTGAAAAATAAAAACATTGTTGAAGGGTTGTTTGATTGCAATCTTGATTTTGATTTTTGTAATCATTGCACTTATGGAAAAAAAACATGTTCAATTTTACTTGAGTTCTCATAAATCTTATGGTGTATTAGATCTTATTCATTTTGATGTGTTTGGTCTTGTAGATGTTTCTTTGATTATAAAATTTAAATATTATGTTTTATTTACTGATGATTATAGTAGGACATGAGTATATTTTATAGAGTAAATATAAATTTTTTAATTGATCTAAAGAATTTAAAAAAATGGTTGAGTTGCAAACTAAAAAAATGTTTGAGGACTGATAATGGCAGTGAATTTTTCTCTAATCATTTTAATAGATTTTATTACATATAGTGACATTCTGAGATAAAATATGATTTCATATTATTCACAACATAATGGAGTTGTAGAAATAATGAATAGGACATAAATGGGGAAGGATAGGAGTATGCTAAGTGGTGTTGGCCTAGAAAAAAATGTTTTAGGTTAAAGCTATTACAACTGCTTGCTATCTAATTAACATGCCTCCTACATAAACTCTTGTTGATAAGACACTTATAAATGTATGACTGGGTTACAAGCCTTCATTGAGAAATCTTAGAGTTTTTGGTTGTGAGGAATATACACATGTGCTAAAGGAGAAGTGAAAAAATTTGGAGAACAAGTATGTGAAATGTATCTTCATCAGATATAGATATGGTTTGAAAGGATACAACCTTTTGGATCATGTTGCATAGAAGCTAATATATAGTATAAATGTTATTTTAGAGAAACTAATTCTTCCATTACACTGCAACCAAAACAAAAAAAATAGGCAGATGTGATTCAAATTTCTTCTACACTCAAGATAGTTGAATCAAGGCCCTTAGATAGAGAATAAGTTGAGAATATATCATCTAACTCTAAATCTTTAGAAGAGGAGGAAGAACCTCAAA
>VDFB02265879.1:0-43862 GCA_007258455.2 Sequoia sempervirens
TTTGGGTGATGCAAGATTGCCCTTACACCACTAGATGCTCCTACATCAAGAAGTTGAATTGAGGGTTTCACTATAGAAAGTTTGAGTTGTGTAGGAGAGAAAATTCTAGAAAGAGAAAAAATACAAGTAATGAGTGATGAGAGGCTATGTGAGTTTATAGGAAACTAGTGGTGGGAAGGGCATTAATTACTATAGCCATTCTCCACATTATCATTCTTTTCTAGTTGTTAACTTTTTAACAACTTGTTTTTGATAGGTTACTTTAATTTTTCATATAATATATGTATATCACAAGTATAATATATTTAATAAAAATGGTTTATGAATTTGTACCTTTCATCTTGTGGATTGATGATAATGTTTTTATATTTCACAATTTATGTAACATTATGACTTCATCATTTAGTCTTTTTAGTTTGACTAGTCCAAACTCTAATATATCATCGATATAGTATGGGACCAATAATATAACCTTGAATTTCCCTTGTTTCTTAAACGTATTATCATAGAATAGCACTATGTCATATTTGCATAAGGATTTACCTCTCAAATTATTGTCATTCCAAGCCTTTTTTTTCTATTACTATTGGAATCACTGACACTTTGATACCATGTTGAAGTGAGTTACAAGGATACAACCAGGATCATCAATCTACAACACCAAATAACCCCCACACATACAAGAGAGAAGCAAAAACAAAAGATGTTATTCCACAAAACAAGAATACAATATGATACAAGATCATAAGATTCCGTACAATATACCTTGCAAGATGCAAGAGGAGCTTTTATTATATAGGAAAGGTGAGAGATAGGATTAGACAAGATCATGACATGTGTCTTAATCCTGTAAAATGAGACAACTAACTCAAAAAATATTAAATGGCCTAAGACACAAGTAAATGGCATAAGAAAAGATAAGACCTCATCAAGATAACTAAGACTTCTAAAAAGATTCCTAGGAACTAAGTAAACTTAACATGTGAATAGGGCCTACTAGATGAACTAGTTAGGTAAAACACCTTATTCACATCAATACCCCCCATTAAGTGAAACTTGTTAGGAAAATGTTGTCTTAACCATATAATTACACAAGGTTACTATTTATAGTAAGTTTACATTTGAGAATAGATTGATGCAAAATTTTCCCCAAAGCTTTGGATTGGCCAAATAAGCACGCTCATAAAGTGTCATCATAAGATCATGTCTAGATTTAAATATATTAAATTTTCATTTTTAAAATTTTCAAAGTCCATTTTGAAGGCCTTAGAGGAATTTTTTTGGGCTTGAATCTATTCATAACCATCATCACAGGTTATATCTTGATAGAGTGTTTCATGAGGTTTTTGATGGTTCAAACAATTCATCAATCAGACACATAAATCAAAAGTTATGGCCTTCAGAAGTTATGTCTCCTAAAATGGGAGAATTAAAACATGTTGGACACATAAATGAGATATGAAGGGGGAGTTACATGTGGTGGTGTCTATTTATATACAACATAGGCATCTGTTATTGGAGATGAGGATGGGTGCCACTTTTTAAGTGGTTTAAACATTTTAGCTCATGGTTTTGTAATAATGTTTGATGGTTTCATGTATTGTATCTCCTATATATTAGGTGCATGAGATGGAGGTTGTGTATAAGAGTCTTATAGATGTTGAGTTACCTCCAGATCTTTGATTGGTGATACTCCTATGAGAAAGCTTGCTCTGCAAGTATATTGTAATCTTGTTGATTTCTAAATAATATATTGGGTAGCTTTTGGAGTGTGGGGTTTTTCTCTCGAAAGGGTTTTCCCCATGTAAACCATGATGTTGTATGAATATTATTTATGTTTATTTTTTAAAAGTTTCTATAATTGTTTAGATCTAATTTTTTTTTCATAACCCTCTTCTCATAATTAGTGTAGGAATTTTTTCCACTACCTTATCTTCCGTACAAGTGGTATCAAAGCCTGATCACCTTTGGTTTTAGTTGTGGGTTATTGTGTTTTTTGAATTAATACATATTTGAGTGGGAGCTTGTGTAGAAGATACTTTGTGATCTTGTTATAGTAATTTCAAATGACAAGCACGTTAGGGAGACTAGAGGTAGAGAAGCTTTTTGGATATACTTTTGAGATGTGCAAGTTGAAGATGAAGGATTTATTAATAGATTGAGATCTATGGGATGATATTAATGATAATATTATGAGGCATGAAAATCCTAATTTTTCTTCTCAATATAATGTTATGGACTATAAATCCAAGGTTCTAATCATATTGTGTCTAGAAGACTCTATTTTAATCAATGTCCATGAAGAAACCTCTACACAAAAACTATGGAAGAAACTTGGTGAGATGTATCAAGCCAAATATTTAGTGAATAATATTTTCTTAAGGAAGAAATTATATTCCTTGAGGATGGAAGAGGGTGGATGAATTGCAGACCACCTAGAAGCATTCAATATGTGTCCATGAAGAAACCTCTACACAAAAACTATGGAAGAAACTTGGTGAGATGTATCAAGCCAAATATTTAGTGAATAATATTTTCTTAAGGAAGAAATTATATTCCTTGAGGATGGAAGAGGGTGGATGAATTGCAGACCACCTAGAAGCATTCAATATCATTGGTGAGGATCAGTGTTCAAGCCAGTTGGTGTCAAAGGAAATGTCAGGATACAGGGAGGAAAATCTCTAGAAATAATTTCTTTGTTCTTTGACTGATTTGTGGGATTCTCTTGTTATGGATATTGGGAGTACTTTTGTAAGCTTGAAGACTGAAGATGTGGTGGGTTCTTTTATCTCTAAAGAGATCAAGAGGAAGGTATCCATTAGCATTAAAGAAGTCCTAAATATTCATGGAAGACTTAAGGGAAAAGGAAAGAAGAATGAGAAGCATGATAAATCCAAATCCAAGGGGAGATCCAAATCTCCTAAAAAGTCCAAAGTTATTTTCTAGAACTGTGTTAAGCCTGGACACTTCCATAAATAGTGAAAAGAAGAGAAGAATAAGAAGAAGAGATTTGATTTTTATTTTGAATTTGAGAAGGAAGATGGTGATGCATTCATTGCATATTTGGCCACTCGTTTAGGTAATTATGCATGGTTAATTGACTCAAGTGCATCTTTTTATATGACCTCTAATAGAGATTGATTTTCTAAATATGAAGAATTTGATGGAGGTAAGGTGTAATTGGGTGATGATTCATGTTTAAAAATATTTTTGGCCATGGTAAATTTAGAAATAGGTTTCTTGATGGTACAATAAAAAGTATTAACGATGTGTTGTATATCCTTGGATTAGTATGAAATTTATTATCTATGAGAAAATTAATAAATGAGGGTGTACAAATAGTCTTTTATGATGCAATATGTAAGATGGTTAGAGGTGCTACAGTGATTGCTAGAGGTTTCATATATGTCACATTGTATAAAATTGATGTCTGCACAATTGAGTGCAATAATACTTTTGTGAAAAGAAAGACCATGGCTACTTAGTTGGAATATGTGAGGGTTTCATCTTCAATGGATGGTCATGGCTTATGGGTACCCAAGATTGTTATTTCTTCTAAATCAAAGTTACCTACAAAGAATACTATGTTATGGCATCAGAGACTTGGCCACATTGGATAAAAGGGTCTAAGGACCTTGAAAAATAAAAACATTGTTGAAGGGTTGTTTGATTGCAATCTTGATTTTGATTTTTGTAATCATTGCACTTATGGAAAAAAAACATGTTCAATTTTACTTGAGTTCTCATAAATCTTATGGTGTATTAGATCTTATTCATTTTGATGTGTTTGGTCTTGTAGATGTTTCTTTGATTATAAAATTTAAATATTATGTTTTATTTACTGATGATTATAGTAGGACATCAGTATATTTTATAAAGAGTAAATATAAATTTTTTAATTGATTTAAAGAATTTAAAAAAATGGTTGAGTCGCAAACTAAAAAAATGTTTGAGGACTGATAATGGCAGTGAATTTTTCTCTAATCATTTTAATAGATTTTATTACATATAGTGACATTCTGAGATAAAATATGATTTCATATTATTCACAACATAATGGAGTTGTAGAAATAATGAATAGGACATAAATGGGGAAGGATAGGAGTATGCTAAGTGGTGTTGGCCTAGAAAAAAATGTTTTAGGTTAAAGCTATTACAACTGCTTGCTATCTAATTAACATGCCTCCTACATAAACTCTTGTTGATAAGACACTTATAAATGTATGACTGGGTTACAAGCCTTCATTGAGAAATCTTAGAGTTTTTGGTTGTGAGGAATATACACATGTGCTAAAGGAGAAGTGAAAAAATTTGGAGAACAAGTATGTGAAATGTATCTTCATCAGATATAGATATGGTTTGAAAGGATACAACCTTTTGGATCATGTTGCATAGAAGCTAATATATAGTATAAATGTTATTTTAGAGAAACTAATTCTTCCATTACACTGCAACCAAAACAAAAAAAATAGGCAGATGTGATTCAAATTTCTTCTACACTCAAGATAGTTGAATCAAGGCCCTTAGATAGAGAATAAGTTGAGAATATATCATCTAACTCTAAATCTTTAGAAGAGGAGGAAGAACCTCAAACTCGGCTTGTTTGAAGGTCTACAATGAATAGATAACCACCTAAAAGGTATTCAACTAATGATTGGAGATTTATTTTTTATTTGAATACTAACATTGATGAACCTAGATCTATAGAAGATGCACTAGGTATGAATGATGTAGAATCTTGGAAGATTTCTATGGATGAAGAAATGGAAGCTTTGAAAAATAATGATGCATGGGATCTTGTATCATTTCTTGAAGGATTAAAACATGTTGGTTGTAAATGGGTGTTTTAAAAAAAGAAGGGTCCAAATGGAGGTATTGAGAAGTATAAAGAATGATTGATTGTGAAGGGTTACTCCCAAGTTGAGGGTGTTGATTACAGTGAGATATTTTATCTTATTATAAAAATGACATCCATTAGGTTCTTTCTTTCTATTTTTGCTTCTTATAATCTAAAGGTTGAGAAAATGGATGTGAAAATGACTTTCCTTCATGATGATTTGGAGGAGGATATTTACATGACACGGCTAGAGAACTATGTGGTGAAAGACCTATAAAAGTAATTTGGTTTATAAATTGAAGAAATATTTGTATGGCCTCAAATGGAGTCCTAAGATGTGGTACCAAAAATTTGATGCTTATGTGTTGAGTTTGGGATTTGATAATTCTAAATCAAATCATTGTGTTTACTATAAATCTAATGGTGATTATTTTTTATTTATTGGTAAAGGGAAAGGAATGATTTTAGGACTAAAGTCTCAGCTTTCAGCTAAATTTGAAATGAATGATCTTGGTGCAACTAAATATATTCTTGGGATAGAAATAAAAATAAATAGAGTGAATAAAAAGCTATGGCTTGGCCAAAGTAAGTATGCCAATTTAGTTTTATAGAGGTTTAACATGCAAGATTATAGACCATTGTGTGTTCCTTTTATAGTTGGAACAAAGTCTTCTTCTTTAGATTATCCAACATCTCAATTGGAGATGAAAGACATCACTAGAATTCCTTACCAGGGTGTAGTTTGAAGTTTGGTGTATGTTATGGTCTACACTAGACCAAGAATTTCCCAAGTAGTGGGATTTTTTTCTAGATATATGTCTAATCCTAGTAGAAGTCACTAGGATGTAGTTATAAGAGTCTTCATATATTTTTGGGGTATCTCAGAGTATCCCTTGTTTTATCATGGTAATATGGTGGGGTGAAATTCCACTTAATTTCATGGTTGTAAAATTAGACTAGGTAATTGATGTTGATAGTAAAGCCCTTTCATCCCTTATTTAATTTCCTCTGCTTTGGTGAGTATCCCAGGTTGGGATGAACAAAGCAAAAAGTGGTTTCTTTCCATTGCTAGGGTTAGGTATATAGGAGCTGCCTATGCTTTATGAAAGACTGTTTGGGACAAGAGATGGTGTGAATATTTGGGATTAGTAAAGACAGTGACTTAATTGTTGAAAGTACAAATACTTTAGCTAGAAACGACATTTCATTCAGAACCAAGAGCATTGATGCTGTATCATATATTATTGGAGGCTCCTCATGGTTGAGGGATTTCAAAGGTCAGGAATTTGTTTAAAGGAATAATTTTCCCTTGAATTTTTTCAAATTCTTTAACTGATCTATGAGCACAAAGAAGTTTAGATGGTGTTTAGAGTATATGGTCCTCACAACTAATTAAATTATAGAGTTGATACTCCCTTTTCTCTTATAAGGTATTTGACAAGTGGGATAATGTTACAAAAGTTATGCCTCAACCTTACAATTACATGAGGTTACTATTGGAAGTATGTGTAGTCATTAATTTCAATAGATATTTGTTGTTGCATTGATTTCAACCTATGAAGATGCTTTGAATGGTCACATTTTGTTGACATTATTAATATCACTGATGTCAACCTCTAGCGATTC
Organism: Sequoia sempervirens; assembly: GCA_007258455.2. Lineage (NCBI taxonomy): Eukaryota > Viridiplantae > Streptophyta > Pinopsida > Cupressales > Cupressaceae > Sequoia > Sequoia sempervirens. Next base: position 6,464 of record VDFB02265879.1, read on the forward strand.
TTTGATGAGCATATGCTTGTGGATGTTCAACCTCTTGTGTGGTTGAGATGTTGAGAAAGTGTTGCAGAAGTTGAGATGGTGTTTGTGGTGCTTGGTTTCCAAGTGATTTGAGAAAATTTGAATAAAAGATGAAACAATGTGGTAAAGAGTGTCTAGTATGGCAGAGCAGTGTCCAGTGTTTTTCTCCGCATTTCTTCATGGTTGAACATCTATGTGTGTGGTTCATATATGTTCATAAGAGGTGGTCAAATGTGTTATATCGAAAGTTTCAAGATATGTATCATTCAAAAAAAGAAGTTGTGTTCACCAGTGTGTGAACTATGTTGCAGAGTTATGTAGGAGAAATGGTTTTGCTCCACATTTCTTTGTGTTGTGTTTTCTAATTTTACAGATCTAGAAGTGTGATTATATTGCTCATATCTATCTTCAATCCGATTTTTTTTAGTTTTAGTGCTCCACAATATTGGAATTATGAGTTATAGTGTGTGGAAGGTTAATTTATTGTACAAAAGTATGTTCTTCAAGTGTATGATGTTGTGAAGGATTTGTTGAATTTTAGGATGTTGATGGAATATTCCAGATTGTGTTTAATTTTTTTGTGTGATTCATGAGTCATCTTTGGATTTGAGAGCATAGCACTTTTAAATAGGGTATTGCTAACATGGTAGGTAGGCAACAGGTGTTTACCCACTAAACCCATGAGATCATGATTTAAAGTGTTTTTGGAAGTGTTACGCCATGTATTTTGTGAGATTTAGATTATGAGGTAATGTGTGAGTGCCGGTCCACACCTTTGTTATTCTCTCCACATTAGGAATGTTTTTCAGTGTTGACCCCTAATTTGGTGCAGTTTTAGGTGGAATAAAACCTTGTAGATTTCCCAGGGTTGAGGATGATATGGGTGATGGTGTGGGAGGGAAGTGGGTGCTCCTGAGGTGACAGGTGTGTTGGGATGTGAGAGGTGTGATTGTGGAAGGCATGGTATGAGGGTCTTTTTAATTCCTAGACTACTAAGAAATTAGTGAGAGAAAGAGGATGTCTACATTCTTAGAGAAAAGAGTGTCAGATCTAACATACTAATTAGTGCAAATTGTTAGAACTTTCTATTACTCTGAGATAGTTTATCATTGTAACAATATTATTTTTTCTTCTTTCTAATATAGTAGTGATCCCTTCTTTATTTTTGGTAATGAGCCTATTGTATTCGGTGTTGCAATTACGTTATATTGTGAGATAATCCTCACTATGGTTTTTCCCTTGGGTTTTCCATGTAATTCTAGTGTTCTCATGTACATATGGATGTGTTTGCATTACTTCTTCTCATGTTTATATTTTGTTAATGCTTGATAAAGGTTTAATATTTGTTAAAGGTTTAAGGATTAATGTAGATCTAAATGTTAATGAGGGTTTTGCTATTTAATGTACAACTAATTCACCCCCCCTCTTAGTTATCTTGTGAATTCAACAATTGGTATCAAAGAAAGGTTCCTTGGAAGAAAGCTTAACCACTTGAGGTAGATCTGGGATGGCACACAAGAAGGAGGATCATCTATTTTATGGATTTGATTATGCATTTGGATGGAAGGTTTCCTTATTTCTCTATGGTTTGGAGTTTAGAAGTTTATTGAAATTGGATATACAATTCCTACAAATGGTTTAAGTATTGATGATGAGATCAAGGCATATGAGAACAATGGGAAAGAATTGTATTCTCTTTTGAGTGGGTTTTCTAATTCAAAGCTTGTGAAATTTATGAGTCTTAAAATTGTTGGTGAGATCTGGAAAAAGCTAGAAAGTATCTATGAAGGAGATGATAAGGTCAAGCAAGCAAAGATGCAGAATTTGAAGACTAAGTTTGAAACCCTAAGGATGATAGAAGAAGAATACATTATAGGCTACATGCATAGAGTGGACGAAGTTGTCAATTCCATTAGAGGTCTTGGTGGAAAACTTGAAGAAGATGATGTGGTAAAGAAAGTATTAAGAACTCTTCCTAAATCTTATAGTCATAAGGTTTCTGCTATTGGAGTTCAAAATTTAGATCATTATTCTAGGGATAATTTGTTTAGTGCTTTAACTACTTTTGAACTAAGAGATTTTGGTCCAAGTGATTCAAAAAAAGAGAATTCTTTTAAAGTTGGTAAAGTAGAGAAGAATGAGGAATCTGATTCAAATGAGTTTGATGAGCTAGAAACAAACTTTGTGAGGAAATTAAAAAGGGCACTAGAAAATATAGAGGTAAGTTACCTTTCAAGTTTTTCAATTATGTAAATATAGGTAATTATGCTTCAAGATGTCCATTCAAAGCTTCAAATGACATATTTAAGGAGAATAAAGGTAAATCAATTAAGATTTCCAGTTATTATGTTAAATAAGATGTCAGTATATCTGATGATGAATCTGATTACCCTAATGATGAGGATAATGAATGCTTGTTCATGGATCTAAATGTTGGAACTAATTTTGTTGACTCTGAGAGATGTATGAAGGAATTTTCTCCAGAATCAGTTCATAATGGAACTATGGTGACTACTTTTCATGCTAGAGAGAACAAAAATTACTAGATTGTTGACAATGGATGCTAAAATCACATAGGGAATTGACAGAGCGAGTTTATTTTAAGCAGGAGTTTGAAAGGTCTTGACTAAGTTTCAAGTGATACATGCTAAGAATGTGGAGAAAATGTTTGCATCCAGGATTTTGATGGAAAGAATAAGCTCCTAGAGATGATGTTCTTTATCATTACAGGTCTGCGGAATAATCTTCTCGTGCCAGGAAAAAAGCTCCTTGCTTAAGGATATAATCTTGTATTTGAGGATGGTGAACGTAGGGAATCAAAAGGAGAAACCACCAGAGCTTCTAAATTTGTTGTGGAGAGGAATAGATAAGAGTACACTATCAGCTTAGGTGTAATACAGGCCTTAATTAGCAGGCTCATACTGGCGGAGATTTTCTATAGAATAAGAGAATGTGTCACATCAAATTTTGATAGTTTTGCACAGGTATGAAACTCTGCTCAAAGTATGAGAATCTCAGAAAGATTACAAAAGAATTTTAAAATAGGTTACAGCAGGAATGTCAAGTTGGGAAGAAAACAAGAAAAAGGTTCAATGTCAGAATATTCTACTGCAAGACCTTTGGAGTTGGTGCATACAAACCTTTGTGGACCTACAAGAACAATAAGTTTTCAAGGCAACAAGTATTTCCTATTTTTGATTGATGATTACTCTAGAATGACTTGGGTAACTTTTCTCAAAGAGAAATTAGAATCTCTAGATAAGTTTAAGGCATTTAAATCTATGGTTGAGAATGAAATGGAAATGAAAATCAAATGTTTAATATTTGACAAAGGTGGAGATTTCACCTCCAATGATTTTAATATTTTTTGTGAAGATCGTGGAATAAAGAGACATTTTCCAGCTCCTAAGACTCCTCAGCAGAATGGGGTGGTGGAAAGAAATAAAAGGATAGTTCAGGGAGCAACAAGGAAAATGATGAAGGAATCAAATTGATCAAATGTCTATTGGAGAGAAGCAATTCATACTGTAGTCTACATACTTAATAGAGCATAAGAAAGAACAAATAGTTCAAAGACTCCCTATGACTTGTGGTATGGAAGGACTCCTTCTGTCAATTATTTCAGAGTGTTTGGAAGAAAGTGTTATATTAGAAGAGATGAAGAAAAATTAGGAAATTTTGATGCAAGATCTTATGAAGGAATCTTCGTTGGATACTCTATAAAGAGAAAAGCTTACTGGTGCTATAAAAAGAGGCTAAAAAGGATTGTTGAAAGTGAAAGTGTCAAAAAAGTGGATGAAGACCTACATAAAAGTTTAGTGTTGATAGATGGATATGAATCAGATGATTCCTCTTATAGAGAAGAAGAGAAAGATGATGGCAAGGAAAAATAAGTGCAAGTTGAAGAGGACGAAGCTCTAGAAAGGATCCCTAAGACCCCTAAGTATGTGCATAAGAATCGTTCTAAAGATTAGATCATTCGTGAAAAAATCAAAGGTGTATTGATAAGAAGAAAAGCAGCTATGATAGAAGAACAAGTAAATCAATGTTTACTTTCCAAAGTTGAACCTAAAACAATGATTGAGGCATGCAAAGATGAATTTTGGATCAAGGCTATGGAAGAAGAATTGATGCAGATTGAGAAGAAATGAACTTGGAAACTTGTCCCAAGACCATTGAAAAAGAATGTGATTGGAACTAAGTGGGTATTCCGAAACAAACTAAATGAGAGTGAAGTTGTTAGGAAAAAGGAAAGAATTTTGTGTAAAGGTTAATCACAAGTAGAAGGAATAGACTTTGAGGAGACATTTTCTCTAGTGGTAAGGATAGATGCTATTAGGATTTTTTTGGATTTTTCAACACATAAGGATTTCAAAGTTTATCATATGGATGTGAAGTCTACATTCTTGAATGGTGAGTTGGAAGAACTAGTATACATTGAACAACTAGAAGGCTTTCAACTATCAGATAATCCATATGGTCTGTAGATTTAAGAAAGCATTGTATGGACTCAAGAAAGCTCCCAAATATTGGTAAGAAATATTCGATAGGTACTTGTTGTAGTAAGGATTCAATAAAGGTAACATAGATATAAATATTTAATTTAAAGTTGAGAAATATCAAATCTTGGTTGTGGTTGTGTATGTTAATGATATAATATTTGGAGGAAATGAAAGTATGTGTAAGAAAATTGCAAAAGAGATGCAAAAAGAGTTTGAGATGTCTATGGTTGGGGAGATGAATTTCTTCTTTAGACTTCAATCAATCAGACAGAAAAAGGTATATTCATTTCAAAATCAAAGTATGTCAAGGAAATGTTAAAGAAGTTTGGAATGGAAGACTCTAAACTAATATGTAATCCTATGGTTATTGGTTTCAAGCTAAGTAAGAATGAAGAATCTCCTAAGGTTGATTAGAGAAACTATAGATCAATGATTGGAGGACTTCTATATTTAATTGCTACTAGACCAAATATCATGCATGAAGTTTGTCTTGTGGATAGATTTCAATATCCTAAAGAGTTGAACATGTGGTGGTAGTAAAAAGAATATTTAGATACTTAAAAGGTACTTCAGAACATGGTTTATGGTATCCAAAGGATAATAATTTCTCTCTAAGTTCTAATTTAGATGTAGATTAGACAGGTTGTGTGGATGATAGGAGAAGAACAAGTGGTGGTTCTTTATTTCTTACAATTAGGTTGGTGTCCTGGCTAAGAAAGAAGCGGGATTCAATGTCATCATCTACTATAGAGTCAGAATACATTGTTGCAACATCATGTTGCACACAGGTGTTGTGGATGAAGAAAAACTTGAAGGATATTAGAGTGTCACATGATGAACCAATTCCTATCTTATGTGATAATACAAAGGTACTCAATGAAACAAAGAATAAAGATAATACATTCAAGGACAAGCAGCATATCTCAACATGGACTATCACTTTCTAAGAGAAGGATTTAGCCAGAGAATAGGGAGTGAGGACTGAATTATCTGCTTATACTAAGGATCAAGAGTTTTTAGAATGTCTTCACAGGGATTCCTAAGAGGATGCTGCTTTGAGTATCTTCAAGAGAAGTTAAGGGTTATTTCCCCTCCTTTCAATTATATGCATAAGGTTATGCATCAATCCAATGGATTTCAAGATTCATTCCTTGTTCTAGATTGATGTTAGTGGCTACCTCTTAGGGGGAGTAGGTAGTGGCATTGTTGGTTGTTGCAGTCAGAGGGAGTGTATAGAGAAGGTGTGAAGAAAATATAAAACTTAGTAAAAGAAAAGGTACTTGTAGAATAGTTGTTTTCCCTTATAGGTGTTTCCCTTGGTGAGAGAAAAAGTATGTGTAATCAATGTCATAGGGGAAGGAAATAAAAAGGAAACATATGTTTCCATTTTCCATTGATGTCAAAGGGGGAGAGAGAGTTAACTTAAAAAACATATGAAGAAAGGGGGAGAGAATTCTTGTAAAAGAGAAAGTGTTGGAAAGAGTTGATGCTTATGTAATGGGGAGCAGCATGCACTATGGTGTAGTATATGAGTTGGTGATCAGAGCTGTTGTTTTTGTTGTTGATGGTTTTTCATGTGTTTCCATCAATGGAAAAGGGGGATTTTTTGGAAGTATGTGTTGTCATTGATGTCAATAGATTTTTTTTTTTGCATTGATGTCAACCTATGTATATTCTTTGATTGGTTGCATTATGTTTTCATTAGTAGTATCACTAATGTCAACCTATAGTGTTGCTTTGATGAGCATATTCTTGTGGATTTTCAACCTCTTGTGTGGTTGAGATGTTGAGAAAGTGTTGTGTATGTTGAGATGGTGTTTGTGGTACTAATTTTCTGAGTGCTTTTGAGAAAATTTGAATAAAATAGGAAACAATGTGGTAAAGAGTATCCAGTATGGCAAAGTGGTGCTCAGTGTTTTGCTTCGTATTTCTTCATGGTTGAAGATATGCTTGTGTGGTTTGAATATGTTGATAAGAGGTGTTCATAGGTGTATATACAAAGTTTTAGGTTCTAAATCATTCAAAAAGTTCGAACACCAATGTTAATGAAGCTGCGTGTTCTGCGAGGTTGTCGGGAGAAATGGTGTTACTTTGCATTTATCTGCATTGTGGTTTCTTATTTTTCAGATCTGAAAGTGTGCTTATATTGTAGCTCATAGCTATCTTCAATTTTAGTTGTTTGAGTTTTGGTGCTCTGCAAAATTGGATTCATGATTTATAGTGTGTGGAAGGTTAACTGATTATAAAAAATGAGTATGTTCTTCAGGTGTATGATGTTGTGAAGGATTTGTTGAATTTCAAGATGTTGATGGAATATTATAGATTGTGTTTATGTGTTGTGTGTGGTCTGTGAGTCATCTTTGGATTTGAAGAAGTGTGTATTTAAATGTTTAATGGTGTTAACATAGGGGTAAAAGCACAAACCTATGTCACACTTTATAAAGGAATCAACCAATAACAAAAAAATTATGAACTTCAACCTTATAAAAGTGGTCTTTATGTTTTGAATTTCAAAATGGTGTAGAATAATGAAATGCAAAACTTTTGATGAAGTTTATTCCTATAATTTTTCATTTAAAAAAAAAATTGTTTTCATTATGTTTTATCAATTTAAGGACAGATTTTGGAATGTTAAAAATTTCATAAAAGAGTGACTTCATGGGCTGTCAAGAAACAAATTGAAAAAAACTTCGACCTCCCTAATTTTTTTTTCTCCAAATAGGCAGCTTCAATATCATTTGCATGGAAAAAAAATCAAATTTTGATTATATATTTTTCTTGTAATAGCGTTTTAAAGAGTGCACAATTTTAAATTTGGAAATGAAGTTTTTCGCAGACGTCAAAACTATTATCAAATTTTTTAATCATTTTCAAAAAACAAATTATGCCCTTTTGAAGAAGACTCTCTCCTCTTGTGCCCCATATATTTTATAAAAAAAAATTAATATGTTTTACGATTTTCTTTATTTTCTAATCAGCCTCTTTTTTAATTTTAACAACCTACTTGCATTATTTTAAAAATAAAATATATTAAAACTAATTAAAATATTAAAATATATATATATATATATGGATTCACCACTCCGAACTCTACAAAAGGGTATTTTTCTTTTTTGCAGAAAAACCATTCTGACTAGAGAAATACTCTTCCAAAGTTGAATGTTTTAGAAAATTCTGAAAAGTTGAGTTGGTTGCCAAGTAAGTTTAACTAAGAGATGTAAAGCCGAGTATGTTTGATTGAGCATGTTTCAATGGCTTATCACCAGCGAAAATTGCTGCCAGGTATTTTCAAAATATATATACCAAATATATGTATACACTATTTTCAATTTTTTTGGCTGGAATATTTACGGACTGAAACCTCTTAGTAGAAAGGGGTACCCTTCCATGTCGTTGTGGTTTGGAGTTAAAATACCTAAGATCCAAAATATCTTCGACCGAGAAAATAGTTAAACTCGAACTTCATTTTATTTGATGAAAGTGAGTAGGCTATTGTGCTTTTACCCATAGGTTTGGCCAACCTTGGGTGTTTACACTAATTGTGTATATGCTTCGGTGTTTTCAAAAGTGTGGTGTGGCGTGTATACATGGATTTAGGTCTAAGGTAAGGTGTGATGTGGTCCACCTTCATTCCTCTCTAGCATGGGAATGTTTTGCTGCCGACCTAATTTGAATTTGCACATTTGAGTTGCATAACCAACCTTGTAGATTGTTTTCAAGGTTGAGGATGATATATATGGTGATGAATTAATAGAGGAAGTGGTACAAGTGTGTGTGGAATGTGTTGAGATGTGAAGTGTGAAAGTGTGAAATGCAGTGTGATATTTAATGCCTAAGACTACTAGAAGTAGTGAGAAGAAGGTTTCTACATTGTTCAAAAAGAGTGAATGTACTGGTGGTGCAGTGGTGGAACTTTTATGTTGCTCTAAGATAGGTTTCCCATTGTAACAATCTTCTTTCTTATTATTTCTAATCTGGTAGTGAGCCATTGGTAGTGATCCCTTCTTTCTTTTGGGCAGTGAGCCTATTGTATTTGGTGCTACAATTACTTTATATTGTGAGCTAATCCTCACCATGGTTTTTCCCTTCTTGGGTTTTCTACACAAATATAGTGTTTTCATATGTATGGATGTGTTTGCATTACTACTTCTCATGTTTATATTATGCTAATGCTTGATAAGGGTTTAAGGGTTGTTAAAGGTTTAAGTATTAATGCAGATCTTAATATTAATGAGAGTTTTGATGTTTTAATGTACAACTAATTCACCCTCCTCTCATTTATCTTATGCATTCAACAATTAATATTTATATTAAGTTTACATTTGAGCACAAATTGATGTGAAAATTTTCCCAAAGCTTCAAATTGGCTAAATAAGCATGCTCATAAAGTTTCATTGTAAGATCATGTTTATATTTTAAGATATTAAAGTTTTTAATTTTCAAAGTTTTAAAGTTTGTTTGAAGGTATTATAGGAATTTTTTGGGCTTGAAAGTGGTCATAGCTGGCATAACGGGTTATAACTTGATAAAATGTTTCACAAGCTTTTTGACAGTTTAAACAATTTGTCAATCAAACACCAGGATTAAAAGTTATGGCCTTTGAAAGTTAGGTCTCTTGAAATGGGAGATGTAAAAACATGTTGGACACATAAATGAGTTGTAAATAGGGATTATATGTGGTGGTTTGTGTTTAGACATATCACAAGCATATATTATTGGATATAAGGATGGACGCCACTTTTTAGGTGGTTTTAGCTCATGGTTTTGTAATATCATTTGACAATTTTATATATTGCATCTCCTATATATTAGGTGAACGAGATGGAGGTCGTGTGTAAGAGTCATATAGATGTTGGGTTATCTCCAGATCTTGAGTTGGTGATACTCCTATGAAAAAGCTTGTTGTAAAAGTATATTGTAATCTTCTTAATTTTTGAATAATACATTGGGCATCTTTTGGAGTGTATGGTTTTTCTCTCGAAAGGGTTTTCCCCATGTAAATCACTATGTTGTGGTATGAATATTATTTATGTTTATTTCTATTTAAGTTTCCATAACTGTTTAGATTTGAAAAGTTTTTGCATAACCCTCCTCTCAAGATTAGCATAGTAAGATGTTTTGCTACCTTAGCTTCCTTACACAACTTGGGGAGGAAAAATTTAATGCAAAGTAAAAAAAAATGGGTCCTAGAAATAATTCTTGATGAGGTACCTATTGGTTATATTTTAAGAACCAAACCTAATCTCACCTGTTTCCTATGAATTTTCCATAATTCAATGATCAACAATGGTGAGGATTGGCCACCGAATAGGTAGAGGCTTGCTAGGCTTCTACCTTTTCACTTTGGGCTTTGTAAGACCTATGAGGGTGATCCTTACAATGTTTAAATGATACACTTGTGCCAAATTACCATGAACATTGTGAATAAAAAAATCATTCTTGTGGACTGCAAATTAAATGTAATTCATCAAGGATTTGGCTAATCCTTTAACAAATCACTATTTAAAGCAAGGAATGGGGGGGTATTTCATAAAACTCTACAACAATTTAAAGTGTTTAAGTAATTTTCATTTAGAATGTGTTCTTTGACGGGTATGGGTTGAATTATTGACATCTAGGATAACCAAATTAATATACCAGTGTTTTATCCATGGGTGATGGTTTCAAATTTGCAAAAAACTATAATACAACAATAATTAAACTTAGCATTTATAGACTATTGGTATATTGCTTTTCAATACACAACTCAAGATATCTAGAAACAAAACTTCTTAGTAATCCTTGAACTCCATATCACAAACCAATGATTTCATTAAAGCATTTAATTAGTTCTTTGAACTAAAGCAAAAACAAAACCACACATTCAACCAAAATTATTGAAGAAAAATAAAAGATCCTTGATCATTTTATTCATAATCCAAGAAACAAAGTACACATGAGAGAAATTATTCCATAATTTTCAATTCTTATTCAAATTCCATTGCTGTTGTAAAACTAATATGCATATTACAAACTAGAATTCACACCTAAGACTCAAAACTACTCTATTCCTTTGTGCTTGATTTACAAAATTTATATTACATGAGTTTGAACTTTCTCCAACCAAAGACCTGTGTAATTGGCCTTGAATTCCCATTTATAGAAACATGGTAGCAACAAGCTTCGGGCCAAATTACACTTATAGTCACATTTTACATTTTGACATTCATTTTCATTACAATTTCAAAACTTCCCTAGGTGGTTATATTTGCACCTTTGATGAGGGGGAAAACATATAAGACAAAATTTGCTTCAATTCATTGAAGAATATTTTCCCACCTTCAAAAAGGCATCTTTCGTCATTTCATCATTACCAAACTGTCTTCTTCATGAGCCAAAATTGTTCTCCACGTGCAACTCCAATCAAAAAAACCTTAAAGCAAGAAAAGTAATTAAAAAGAGAAGCAAACTCGTCCATTTCAACACCTTTGTCATCAATCTTCATGTTGGGGAGAAAAAATTATTTTATCCATACTTTAGCAAAATCCTAATCTATACTAGTTCTAGGCTATGCACTGTATTTCTCCCATCCGTTACTCACCATAGTTATCATCAATTTTCATTACTAAGAGGATACAACGTTTATCAATACTTCATCATAGGCTTAATCTATAAATTTTGTAAGCCATGTGTTGTAATAATTCTCAGTTGGTTATTGCATATCCAACAAATTATGTTCTTTTGTATTGTGTTGATTGTACCTTGCATCAATCAAATCTTTGGCCTCGTTAATGAATGTGTCCATTCTCATTTCAACTCCTGTCATATTATCAATATTAGGATTCAAAATAGACTAGTTAGTAACACTAAGCATCATTTTAGAATGAGGGCACAAATCTCCAACCTCTTCCTTCCATTTAGAAAAATACTTCAATTCACCCTTATCATCCAATATCTTAGGCATACTATCCCCTTCTGTTTCTTTGAACATTTTCAATTTATTTTTGAGTTGCATTCCCAAATTTCCATGAAAATTTGTGATTTCATTCACTAGATCAATTACCTTTAATAAATCTGGAATGTTGGTGGGAGCTTCAGGGTCTTCTTGCATCTAAGGCATCATCTCTTTCAATGTTCCCAACCTAGTGCTTCATTTACTCTACTTAGTCTGGAATGCCTTTTGAATTTGCAAATATTTCACATTTGCCTCATGAATATTTTTGTATGCATCCCACATATTATCAACTTTATTTACCAACTTTGTTACTCTATGTTTTAATACATCATCAAAAATATCATTGGCCACTTTGACTATCTCCATTTTAGCTTTCTTGACATTGTCTTTCTCCATTTGCAATTCATTCTGCAAGCTCTGAATCCTTAGTGCCAAGGTTTCCCTATCCTGAGATGACATATCTGAAGAAGAAGAGGAGGGTGAAGAAAATGATCTTATTGACTGAGCTTCTTGTGTTGTGGTTCTCATCTTATTAATTTCATCCAAGAGAAGATTATGCTCCTTCAAAAATGCATCATATTTCTTCTGAGAAATCTGTGCAGTGTCAACATTAAGTATTGTAGCGTGCATAGTCAATTTTTCTACTTAAACTAGGGTTATGTTTGTAGCCCTCTTTACTACCACTGAGCCAATGACTTCTTCAATTGACCTAAGAACTTCATTCTTTCTAGTGTTAGGTTCCATAGACCAAATTGTAAGAGTACATGCAATTTAGGACTATAACCTGATCCAAACACTCGGTTGTCAAAATGCTCCTCTAATACAAAGGCTTGTACATCTCTTCTTATTGCATCAAGTGCAATGGCCAAGGTGAGAGTACATCCTAGAAGAAAAATTATTCCACTCTATGTGACATTTTTTCTAGCTTCATCAAGAGTAATGGATGCTATCTCATCCATGATCTTCTCTTCCTCTGCTTTCTTTGCCTCCTCTCGCAACTCTTTGGTTTTCACAAATGCATCGTTTACAAGAAATTCATCACAGGCCTTGATCCTTGGATCATCATCGACATTCTCATCATATTTCCATTTAACAACTCTATCTTGGGAGACATTAGAATCAAGAGCATCATTAATTTTGGGAGAAGGGAATCTCCTCTCCACCTCCTCATCATCAGGCGCATGCTCTGCCATCTATTCTTCCCCAATTACCTCAACACCCCCTCCCTAAATCTCTTCAGGCTTCTCATGAACATCCATGGCTTGAGGTTGTTGCTCTAAGAGAGCTTGTGATCTTTTAGTAGCTTCTTTTACCTTTACCTTAAACTCTCCACTTTGATAATCACTCAATTTTTTCATAGCCTTCTCCAAATGGTTTTCAATTTCATCATATGGAATCACATAAAATGCATTTCTCTTTATGACATCCTCTTCAATATCACATATAGCAATCCATTCCTTCTTCCTTGATGTGACTGCTCCATCACTTGTCAAATTTCTTAACACATCATTTGTATATAAAAAATGATGGGAAAATCTAGATAAACCCTCCTTTCTCCTCATACCATTTACAAAACCTTTTAGATAAAAACTCCTAACCTCATCAATAGGAAACCTAAGGTTATTCACAATTATCCCAAATTTCTCATAGGCTTCCTTGGCAGTAGCTTTGAAATAAGAAAAAGTGCACTATGGCACTACTACCGAGCCCTTCCTATGAGTTCTAAACAACTCTTTGTCCATAAAATCGAGTTGCCACATCAACTCCATGAATGCCAGTTTGTTTGAGACATACAAGGGTAAACAATGCAGTTCCACCTTGGCTCCATAGGCCCTGATTAGAGTGTATTTCAAATGTAGAAACCAATTAGCCTATTTTTCATCTTCTTGTGTTTCTTCTACATCCTTGGGGTGCATGATTTCCCTGATAACTCTTGAAAGCCTATAAATGGGTGCCACATCCAAACTCTCCAAAATACCATATCTAATGACATTGCAAAATAACAAATAATTTGAATGGGGACAATTTTGGTCCCATATATGTGTCCACATTTGGATAGGAAAATCATTATTCTTATCATCCTTTTTCCTTAATTTCAATTTCTTCTTCCATTTATCTTGTCCAACAAATAGAAGCATGTGCATTAACAGAGAATAATGTGGAAAAACCAAAGTGAAATTTCCTTGCTTGAAACTAATCAAATTCATATGTATTTTCTCTACAATGTAAGCAGCATAATCAAAACCCATGTTGGAATTCTAATTATGTATTTCTATTACCAATACCAACAGGTTAGTAGCTATTCTTACATCAAAACTATGAGCCAAAACTTGATTCAAACAAGAGTAGGTATTCTTGAAGTAATTTGCAAATTCTTCACATTCAAAGGGCTTCGAGTCCTTAGGACCAAATCCTATTTATTATCTTTCATGTGCCTTGCAAGCACATTCTTCATGTACCCATATCTTTTCTGCTCATATTCATTATAGAAATCTACTCTTTTGATGTTGATTGTATAATTGGGGTTCAAGTTAAACACTTCCACAATTTTTTCTCTTGTCACCTCAAGGATCAGAATTCCATTTTCACTCTTGAATTTCTTATCCTTGGGATCATAGTTTTTTACTAGCTCCAACATCACATCAACCTCCACAAATACATTCAGCACTACAAGCCTCCCAAGATTAAAACCCCATAAGTATCTAGCGAGCTGTCTAGCATATCTTCTATTAAAAGCATATAAAAATAGCTCCCACCCACTTTGTGGTTGAGCAGTTTCTCCAATTACACCAGCAAGATCAATCATCCTTTTGGTCACAACAGCCTACCCTGTGGGTCTCTTTCCAATTTGTGACCCTCCCTCATTCACATCCTTGGATGCAACTTCCATAAATCTATCATGAGTTATCTTCTCACCTTTTGGCTTTGTAGGTGCTTCTGGCACATTTGGCTTAGGTGTGGATGTAACATCCTAGGTTTTGGGTCTCACAACCCTCTTCTATTTGGGTTTTCTTCCTAGCCTAATGCTAGGCTCACTAGGTTCACTCATTTTCATAGTATAAGAGGACTAGGGTTTGCAAATTCCAATTCACAAAAAATGATCTATTGGTTTATATTCTCAAGAAATAATTTTGCAAAATAAAACCCTCCCAGACCTCACACAATTCTCATTGCCCTAATTGAACCTGAATGATTCACAGAACCTAGCAAACCTTAAGCACTTAAAGCTTTCAAAATTCTCACTAATTTCCTAGACCAGCTTAATTCAATGCAATTGACATGAAGAAGTGAGATTATTTTCTTACCTAGATGGAATTTTTTTGTTAATTCCTTCTGTAACTATTCATTGGAGCTCTTCACATCATTTCCTCAAACTTGATCAATTTATTTTCTCTCAAGCACTTGCAATTGTGAGGACTAATGATCGAACTACCTTATTTATGGCTAGAGGATAGAGCCTATCACCATTAATGGCTAATAAAAATCTTGTGCGAGTGAGCTGACACTTATTCATTTGAGTTCAAATGTTTGTCTTTGATCATTTTAAAAAAAAACCATATCAATGGCTCTCCTTTCATCTCGATCCTTTTCTTTTTGCATTCAATGATGTTCCTTGGATGTTGCACCATTTCCTTTATTTTCCTTAGTCACCTTTTGTTTGGAATCCATCACGCATCTCTACTTTGATTTATGCTCCTTTGGATAAATATGTGACGCCTTAGGACCTAGTGATGAAAGAATTATTCCATCAAATATGCCATCACTCATCGTTGATATGTTCTTTAAAATTTCACTTGCATCTATGATGGTTCAAGGTGGCATGATGGGAAATAGACAACATCACTCATCATGGATGTTCTTTTTATTCATGTGTCCTATCAGTGATGTAAACAACATGTACAATAAGATCCCAGCCATTAGATTGAGGTCCTTCTTTGACTATATTCATTTCCCATCATGCATCACTAATTCATATCTCAACATATGGGTCACATTAACGATGGGAGAGAAGTGGAAATGGAACAAGATTTAGCCATGTGTACATGTCTCAAGATCAAAGGCACTGGAAGCATGGCCCTTAGTAATATTTCAAATCAGCGATGGAACATTAGGACAAAATACTTCATAGCTCATCGCTACTTTGAAAAAGATAAGCGGGCAGCTATCCACAATGAGCGATGGAAGGAAATACAAAGAGCTTAAAAGGTCATCATGCATCACCAATTCAGAACTCAAAACTTATAAGCAATTAGCAATAGAGAAGCAGCCAACAATAGCGAAGAAAACACTCACATCGCTAATGTAAAATTCAAGGTTTGAAACCAATCCGCGATGAGTGATACAAAGGGAGATGGCTCATCGCACATCACTGATATAAGTCAAGCCCTCACAAAACAATCCATGATGAGTGATGCATAAAGAGATGGGTGAGGACTTAAGTGAAGGAATTTTGACGTGCTCACATGTTTTTAAAGAGGGGAATGACTAGGAGCAACATAAGAGAAGGCAATAAAAGGACTTAAACCATTTTATGCAAAGGATGTAAAGGAAAAATATTTAAGATTTTCAACTTTATAAAATATTCAGTCCCTGGACCAAGGTGATATGGGAAATATTAGGCAACGAGTAAAATAGTGAACTCTAACTACAAGGGGTCGGTCAACTGAATGAACTCAAAGAGTTAAGTTGTTTTAAACTGACCGAGAATGAACTATAATGGGTCAAAAAAGATTAAAAAAAAGACAAGGGTTTAGACAAAGGAGACAATAGGCTAAGTAAACCAACTCCACAACATAAAACCCTAAACCCTATTCATATCAAACCAAAAGGACACCGAAGAAAATGCATTTTAGATCAATGAAACCTGAAACTTCAAAGGTTCCACCAATGGCTCTGATTGGGGACACATGCCTCTCATAGGAATGGTGAGATTCCAAATCTCATGGTTGAAGCAGACCAAGCACAAGGACACCAAAAAATAAGGACTTTCCTAGACAAGGCAAGGAGACCAGACCCAAGAAAACCAACATATATACAAAATTTATAGGACTTTACAATGTACATGGAAAAGAGCATATTTCAAGAGAAAGATGGTTTCAAGAAATATCCATGTACTAGAAATTCAAGAAGCTCACTTGTTAGGCTTTGAAGAAAGTATGAGTCTTCACCATGTGTGTTGGATATCAGATAAGGGTCCAACCATAGTGATTCAAATTTTCCATGCTCACCCTTATCCTGAGCTCTTGCATTCCACATTAGTACCATACTGCCCACTTCAAAATTTATGGGAGAAGATTTCTTATCAAGTGCTTGACTTGTAGCTGCATTTTTGCATTTTTCTCATGAGCTTCTCTTCTATTCTCATCTAATTGTATAAGATTGTCAATCCTATGCTACTTTACATCACAAATGTTCTCATCATAATCTTGTACAAACTTGTACATCTTTAGCAGATTATTTTGAGGAAGTCTAGCATCCAAACCATAAACTAGACCAAATGGTGAATGTCTAGTGGCTTTCTTTGTTGTAACTCTTTCTGCCCAAAGTGCAAGCTTCAACTTTGAATCCCAAGCTTTCTTGTTCTTCTCTATCACTCTTTTAATGATCTTCATTAAACTCTTATTGCTAGACTTAGCCTAACCATTTCCTTGAGGATGACAAGGAGAAGAATAAGAAATTTGTATGCCATACTTATCACAAAAATCCTTAAACTCACTTGACTTGAAACACATGGCATTATTTGAAATAATCTTCTTTGGGACCCCAAATCTAATCAAGATATTGTTCATCAAGAAATCTATTACCAACTTACTTGTTGCTTTCTTGGTGGGGATTGCTTCCACCCACTTTGAGAAATAGTCAGTTGCCACAAGGATCCATGAGTTCCCCCCACTAGACTTTTCTGATATTTCACCAATGAAGTCTATACCCCATTATTGGAAAGGGGCCTGAACTGAAATAGGCCTGAGTGGTAAATTCCCTTAAAACTTCATCTTCCCTGAAAATCTCTAGAAAGCATCACAAGTCTTAAAAAACTTATGGGCATGCATAAAAAATGTAGGCCACTAAAATCCTACCCTTAAGATCTTGTGAGCAGTGATTTTAGCCATGTAGTTGCCACCACACACTCCATTGTGCATTTCTTGCAAAAGTTCTAATGCCTTATTTCCATCAACAAACTTGAGCAATACTCCCTCTGGGATTCTCCACCATAGTTCATTGTCAATAATAACATATTTAATGGCATGTAATTTCAAAGTTCTTTTCTCATTATCAAACATACCCTCAAGACACTGCATAGTTTTTAAGTACTAAACAATCCTCCTGTACCAACCACATGTTTGCATATCACAGATGGGTGCAACATCAACATACTTAGAATGATTAATTTGATTTTCTTCCAAAGTTAGTTTTAGTCATTAGTTTAGCTAGACCTTGTCCTCTTACTAACTTAGTGATCTAAACATCAATGTTGAATTCTTGGATCCTATTGATCCATCTACACCTTTTTCCTGTAGTCTCTTGTTGAGTGAAGATGTCCTTCACTATAGCACGTGGCATAAATGCTATGACTATAGCTCCCATTAAGTAAGTTTTGAAATTATTCACAACCTTGACTAATTCATATGCTTGCTTCTTAGTCATGCCATATTTAAGTTTTGCAGCCTACAAAGACTTACTAAAGAATGCAATAGGTTGTTCAAAGCCCTCATCATTTTTCTGCAACAACACAACAACAATAGTATGGAAATAATCAAAAGAAAAGATATGCATTGGTTTAGAAAAATATAGATATTTTAGCATTGGAACCTCTTTGATAGCTTGCTTTATGCTCTTGAATGCTTGACTAGGCTCCTCACTCCAAACCACCCTTTCTCCCTTCTTTAACATCTTAGAGATAGGTCTTGTAATCTCAACAAAGTTAGTGGAAAAACTTCTAAAGAAATTAATCTGACCAAAAAATGACTAGATACCTTTGGCTTTTTTTGGTTGTGGAATCTTGTCTATGGCAGCTACTCTCTCAATATCAATTCTTATCCCATCCTTAGACACAATAGGGCCCAGTAGCTTGCCTTCTTCTACTCCAAACACACTTTTTAAGATTCAAAGAAATCCCATACTCAAATTATTTCTTAAACACTTTCTCTAAATGCATTAAATGATCTTCCTCCTTTTTATTGTATGCAATTAGGTCATCCTGATACGCAGCTAAGAATATGTCTATGAAATTAGTGAATGCTACATCCATGGATCTCTAAAAAGTAGCCCCTGCATTTTTCAATCCAAATGACATCCTGGCATAGACATAAGTGCCCCATGGATTTTTGAAGGCTATTTTGTACTGCTCAGATTCTTTAATCACCACTTGATTATAACCTGGGAACCCATCCATCATAGATAGCAGCTCACAGCCAGTTACCTTTTGTAATATGGCTTCCATGTTGGGAAAAGGATAATTATTCTTTAATGATGACACATTCAAATTCCTAAAGTCAACACATAGCCTAATGTCACCATTTTTCTTTCTAACTGGGACCAAATTAGAAACCCAAGTAGAATGTCGAATAGGCTTAATAATCCTAGCATCCCTCAACTTTAAAATTTCTTCCTCCATTTTAGGTTGCAAAGTGGGATTTATTGGCCTCTACTTTTTCCTAAAGGGCTTAGCATCTGGTTTCAAAGGTATTTCATGTTGGAATAGCTCTTCCCTATATTCCTTCAGGTCATCATATGTCCATGCAAATACATGTCTATATTTCCTCAATAGGGAAATCAACATTGTCTTAGCTTGAGGTTTCATTTTCTTCCCAATATACACTTTCTTTGGGGCATTCCCTATTCCTAGATTAACTTCTTCCAAATCCTCTTTGTGAGTGGATGTCTACTTGGTGTTGCTTCTATTAGGTCCTTCAAACACCCTTTCCATTGCCACCAATCCTTTGGAAATCTTATTAGTCTTCAACTCTTTAATCTCATTCCCAAGTATGGTCTCCTTACCATCCACCTCTTCCACAAAGGCTGCAAAATCAATTTCTTGACCCTCATACTCATCTATGCATTGCAAGAACCTCAAGATTTCATCATCATCATTAAAAACTTACCAATTCTTGACGTTGTCTAGAACTAAGGGCCTAATCGACAGTTAAACCTTTGAAATTCCAACAAATGTAATATCATTTGGTAAACAGGAAATATTAGCAAGTAAATATGCTACTCTGTTGTTTCCCCTATCAAACCAATCAATGAAAAATGCATCAAACTATTCAATAGAATCCCATAAAACATTTCTTTACTACCTCAACCTAGTATTTTTTGATGCATGTTTCCCTTTAACCTAAGAAAAAACAAGTTCTGAGTCTCCAATAACTCTCAAATTTTTAATACCATGCTTCTCAGCTAGCCTCAACCCTAGTAGCAAGGCCTCATACCCAGTTACATTTTTTTTCTTGCAAACAATAACTAAAATGAGAATTTGAAAGTCTTACCACTGGGAGAAATGAGTATAACCCCTACACTAGCTCCTTCCTTTGAGAAAGCTCCATCAAACCTCATATTCCATAAGTCATCATTGTTAGCCTACTACAATACTTCTTTCTCTAGAGGTACAGGTTTTTTTCCTTCCTCTTCTTGTAACTGTTTAATCCTAAAGTTATCCATTCTAGTTTCCACAAAGTTAATTCTACCTGCCTCTCCCAAAAACTCAATGATATGTGGAGCTCTTGGTTCCCTCACAAGTTTGATATCCTTTCCCTTAATGGAAAAAGTTGCAAAGGACATATCACATTGCATACTACCTCCCATAGAGGCACTCCACTTTCTTGATAACAACATGCCATAATTGGGTGGGATATCCACCACAACTATGCTCATGACAAACTCTTTATCTAGAAAGGCAGGCAATCTATATGGAATATCCTTAATGACACCAATAACCGGGATCTCTCTTGATTCCATGGCATAACATTTTCCATATGCACAATTTATTTTCAAACACATTTCCTTCATTATCTCCATTGGCATAATGTTTTATGAAGCCCCTAAATCAATCATGTAATTCTTCAACAACTTACCATCAAAAATTAGAGTTACATAGAATGGATCAATGTTGTTTGGGCAAGCAGTGATGGTGCTTCCCAAATAAATTTGAGGGATCTCACCAATGTCTCCCTCCATTATCTCTTCAATGACTTGATTTCCACTCACTTGGGGTTGAGTAAACACCACTTTATCTTCATAGGCCTTAGTGGCACCATTCATGAGGGTCACTTCCATTCATGAGGGTCACTTCCTTCTACTTGTGTTCATCAATTCTCATCATTTCCATTAAAAGGATAGCCACCTTGACCTGAGAGAGAAGCTGGAACATATCAACTAGGTTCTTCGACAGTTCATAAGGGATTATAATTTGTTCCTCCACTTGAATATTTTGTTGCTCAAAATCCTTCTCAATCTCTTTCTTCTCTTGTTTCTTTTATGGATCAGCTCCTGACTTTTGAGTTTTAACCTTAACAATTGAGACAACTACCTCATCAATTTTCTTAGCTGCAATATCCTTTTTGGACCAAATTCTTGGTCCCTTACTGTCTTTAGCTTTGGCCTCTTATTTCTTAAACTTGACCAACTCTTCTTATTTAGTTCCTTGCTTCTTTTCATTTTGTTCTTTCATGAACATACTACCATGCCTACCCTAATCACAGTTAACAACCCTCTACTTCAGTTGTATACCCCCTGCTTGCTCTTTACAATGTAACTGGTCAGCTCTTTCGTACTCTTTTGCAAGGTCTTCTCAAAGACAGACAACTACTACTTGAGCCACACAAAATTTTTCCTTCAACCTCTTCTATCTTGATTAGGGAAAATTTGATCTTTTCCCTTTTTGGATAAATTTGAAGACCACCTGTGACTTTCACCCCAAAAACCTCAACAAAACTGGATTTGTGCATATGTAAGAACTTCTATACATCATTCTCCATTGGCTCATATTCATCTTAACTCAGCTTGTTCTTCCTTCTCAATATTCTTCCAACAAACATGCTCGAGAAGCATAGAGGTAACTGATAGACAACACACCAGGTTTCAACAAAGTTGGATCCGAGTTTTTCAAGTAAAGAACCGCGCTTGAACTTTGTTTTGAGTATTCTTCTGATTGTCGGGAATTAGTTTCCCATTATTCCAATTAGTGTTATATGGATGGTATTGCAGCCGAGGAGGTCTCCCATTCTTGTGAAAATTTGGATTTTCATTTGAAAGACCCTTTTCTTGCTTGGCAATTCTATAGCCGATATCCTTCATGGAATTTGCAACATTATAAATCTTGTCTTCAAGTGAAGCCCCTTTTTCTCTAGATTTTTTATCCTCTCTCTTTGGATTCTTAAGTATTTTCACATCATCTCTTCTCTCGACCTTACCAGTTGCTCTATTGATATTGTCAATATGAATTTCCATCTTAAAGGCTTCTCTCAAAGTTTGAGGATTCTTATCCAGTAGGTGGTAGCTCATCTTTGCATCAAATGTATTACAATAGTTCACCAAGCATACACTATCATTTAATCTTAAATGAGGAAGTAATTCTTGATGTTCAATGTAACACAACAACATTAAAATAGAATATTGCTACTCTATTTCTCTTGAAAAGATAAATAATCTAAAACTATCTATCTTCCAAGGTCTCTATAGTTGGTTCTCAACTATGTTGTCATCATTCAGTAGCCTATGCAACTATAATGTTCAAGGGGGCTGCT
The DNA here is from genome assembly GCA_007258455.2 of Sequoia sempervirens. Lineage (NCBI taxonomy): Eukaryota > Viridiplantae > Streptophyta > Pinopsida > Cupressales > Cupressaceae > Sequoia > Sequoia sempervirens. The sequence continues at coordinate 28,660 of VDFB02265879.1, forward strand.
GGTAAAGAGTGTGAAATGAATAGTACAATCTATTCTAATGCTTGGGGGTGAAAATAAATAGTAAAAGATAGGACAAGGCTTAGGACAACAATACATGAACACAAATTTCTTTAAATTCAGACACATAAACTTTGCAATGAGTATTCTAAGCCAAATAAAACCATGGAACAACACAATCTACGACATAACCTATACCATTGCATTCATTCATAGTGAAAATTTTAAAGAACACAACCATTCATCATCACTTTTTTTTTAAAACCTTATTTTCAAACAATAAAATATCACAAGCTCATTACAAAAATTAACAAATCAACAAATATAAAGAAACATTATCCACAAATAATTCAACGAAAATGATTTCAAATTTGAAATCTTCTATTGATTTTAATCAAATAAGAAACACTTATGTATAGCAAAACTCACTGGCATACGAATAATGATTGTTCATTAACATTATCACTAAACTGACAAACTTATGAAAATAACATAAATTGCATTAAAGTTGTAAAAGAGTATTTTTGAGTATCTTTGCATAAAAGCAGTAAAATAGTAAATTATCTAATCTCTCATTCAGGCAACCAATCTAACTTCAATTAGCCGACCTTTACAATAAGGAGAGAATTTTTACAGATAGATAAATTTAGCACTAATTCCTCCTATCAAAATTCAAGATCCATAATTTGGGGCCAAAATCCACACTAGGTATCACCCACACCTAAAAAATTGTCTGTACAAAACTTGCTGAAGCTGGAATGAGTGTGCCACCCATTTCTTCAATCCAAAACTGGAACCCAAGCCCCAACTAATTTTTTTAAGTTTGATTTCATCACTTGTTATTCTTGATCTACCAACTCTGACTCAATCATCCATTTGTTCAAAAACTAGGTCTGAAAGTTTTGTTGTCAAAAAGATGATTGAAACTCCTTCACTTTTCACCCTCTTCAGAGGTCCCATGATACTCATCATAATTAGAGAAGAATTTTTTCAGCGCATCATCATCCAACCCATCAACCCAATCAGTTTTAAATGTTGACTCTTTGAATTTCTTCCTTGCGGCAATAACAATATCTTTCAAGTGGAAAATGTTTGTGACTACCCACCGCATGTCGGTTCTGATATCAAGTAGCCTATCCATGAGCATCAAATTAGTAGTATCTCCTTGTTTCATTATTGCATCGATTCTTTCCTCCCAAGCATCTTTTATATCTCCTAACGATTCAAGTCTCTGCTTAGGAGGTAAAATTTTACCAATTAATTTTGAAATAATCTCCTCAAAGATGATTGCCTATTCCCATATTTATTGAATACTTTTAAGCATGGAAATTCTTTGTTCAACAAGATTCTGCATTTTGAACATAGATATATTAATGGATTTTGAAACAAAAATAGGGCCTTCATCCCCTAAAATCTATGATTGGACTAATTCCTCATCAGAAATTTTAGCAATCACCTTTAACTTCCCCAAGTACTCCTTGAGTTTTTCTTCCTTTTCCCACCATTTCCTTATGGACTCTTCCATTTCCCTGACCAACTTAAGACCTGCATAATAACACTTAAAACCATCCTCCACATTCTCATTTATATTAGACTTAAATGCATTAAACCAGTTATCAAACCACGTGGCTTTCCTTTTCAATTCATTAAGGCCGTCCACCTCCTTTCTACTCATCAAAACAAGGGCCTCTAAGGGTGAAAGTTGTTCAAGAGTAGATGAAATTAACTCCTTTAGAAAATTCTTCATTTTTCCCACCTCTGCCTTAAGCTCATCCTTGGCCTATTTATCTTTAATCAACCTCAACTTGGTGGTGGTGGAAACAATGTCTATCAAATTTATTTGTTGGCTTCTGGTATGCTTCCTCAAATTAATAGTACTTATCTGATAATCTTTAGGTTGCAACTCTCTATCATTCTTGTCAGCAATTGGGGTAGCAATTTTTTCTACCAAATCTCCTTCAGTAGTTAACTTGGTGGAGTGCATAGAACAAGGCTTCTTCCTTGACTTTACCTTATCTTTTTTAGTCCTCATCTCATCCCATGTTACAGGTTGGGCCTGTACTTGTTGGCTGAGTGGCTACCTATTGAACATTAGGAGGTGTCATGGACGGATGTGTAGAATAAATAATTCCAATGGTTTGTTGAGAGGTAGCCCTTTGTAGCTCCTCTTGTTCCTTCTGCAATCTTTCCTATTCTTTCCTTTCATTCTCAGCTTTTATTTCTTTTACCTATCTTATCTCTGTTAGCTCTCAAAAATGCAGGTGAAATACCTCAAGAGGTTGCCAAACTTTTGGTACATTTTAGGGTAGCAGACAAGGCCAAATGGTTTAGACCTAGGCGGGTATACCTACATGAATGAGGCAGACTTGACTTATGTTTATTCCTTAAAGTAATTTACCCATGATGGAAAATGGGAGTGGATAAATAACTTTTATTTTGGTATAGATTGTATAGCAATATTAAGGCTAAAACCTAATATGTTCAATTTAACAGATATAAAAAATGAGTGAAACTAAAATAATGAAAATGTAGATACTAGTGCCTTATTGGGTATGTGGAGTCAAATGAGAAATCTAAAATGAGTAACCTCTTTCTGGCAGATACTCTAATTGTTTGGCATATAAATTTGAGTCTATAACTTGTATAAACATGCAAGAATATGATTACCAAATTCTTCTTAATGATCCAAATGAGTTTCCCTAATTACTATGATCAAATAAAAGGATTTAATCTTTTCTTGAAAGAACCAATTAATCAACCATACAGATACAACAAGCTGCACCGATAAACTGAATATGAGCTTGTTATATCAATTTAAATAACTAGAAAACATCAACCTTGGAGACAACTTCAGTAATACTTTCAATTAACACAACAAACAACTGATACCAAAAATACGCCACCACATCAAACTATTTTCATTGATATCTCCATAGTTTCAAACGTGCATCATAGTCTCATAATTGTAAAACATTGTAATCTATTATATATTTCTCCTATTCACTATTCACTATCTCCCTTTCACTACCAAAAATGGATATTTATACATCAATTGCTCGAAATGACACGTCCTTTCAAAATGTCTTATGATAAAACAACAATAAATTTAAAAATGGTAATTAAGCTCTATTAAGCCATAAATGAATCTTCAACAAGCGATCCAAGTAGTCTCGACACTCATGCGTATCTGCATCTCCCAATGCATTATGGATTGTGATCTCCATTTTCACCATCTTTTCATTATGTTCACATGCTTCATCCAGTGTTGTATCTTTCGCGGTAGCTATCTTTAGAATTTCTTGCAATATTAATTCACTTTCACCTTTCCACTTAGTCATTTCTTTTAATCTTCCTTTATCATCAAAGAACGCAGTCAACCCTTTTTTGGTAGCATTAATTAATCCCTACGCATCCCCTCGCAATTTTTCAAAGAAGTCTCGGTGCTTATTCATATGATGATTCACAGCCTCAATCACCACATTATCAAAAACATCCCTCTAGTTTATTTCTTGAAGCTTCTCTAGAATCCTACCATCCATTCTTTCGTGTTCTTGCAATGCAGCAAAGTTATGTGAGTGTGTTCCCCAAATATTCAACCAAGTTGTTAGATTGGCTTGTATTTTCTTAATTATTGCTACAAGTGCATCATATTTCCCTTGAGAGTATGCACTCGATCCTTCCCAATGATCTTTTTCTTGTGAACTTTCACCATGAGTGGGAAACTTGGTTGATTTCATTGTAACTCCTAACAAATCTTTCAGGCTGTCATTTTCTCTCAACATCCTCTCATTATTCATTTTGTACATTTCTCTTTCCTTGATTAACATATGTATTTGAGCTTTGTTCAATTTTGCTACATTGATTCCAATCTCTACAGTTGCCACAAGATCATCCTCTCCAACCTTTAAATTCATAACATGCCTAAATGCTTTCTCACTATCAATGACAACTAATTTCCTGTGAGGTGGATATAAGGCCCAAATCATTAATGACCCTTCATCTAGATTGTATTTTGACCTTGCATATACATATGTCACCTTTTCTGGGTTGAGCTTGTGTGTAGCATTACTATCTTTCAAAAAACTATCAAAGACTAAAGTAGAATTGAGATCCAACCCTGGAAAAATCATAACACCAACACTTTCTAACATTTTCCTTCCCTTTTCAGGGGTCATACCCGCCATCTCTTTGTCCACACTCATCTTTAGATCATTCAATAACTGTTCTTCATTACTTGGTGTAACATTATCAACCATTTCTCTTATCTCTTTTCCCTTTTGTTTATATAAGAATGCTTTTAATTCTGGAGAATTTATAAATTCATTATCTACTACAAATGACTTATACTCCACGTGACTTGCATTTGTATCTATGCTTTCTTCAACATTTAATTCCTTGGTAGGGCAGGTGTAATCCCGAGTTCTCAATCTTGACATCTTATTGGGTTGACCCTGTGGCACATTACCCTCAAATGCCTCTTCCCCAGAAGATAATAGCTCTATATCTTGCAACCCTTGATTATATTTTTCAACCACCATTTCTGCTTCTTCAACTTCTAGGTTCCTAATCATATCATCAAACTGATAGGGTACATGTTGATATCCTCCAAAGTTTATCTTTTGTCTAGCAAAATTGATATACCCTTCTCGATAAAAATTCTTTCTAGGTGGTCCTCTTTTCATGTTGTATTGCAGTAACTTATCAAGAATCAAGTTGTACCCTTCCTTCGCCAATACAGTAAAATCACCGAAGCACAATGTACTGGGCATAAAAGCCTATTTTCCAAAGGAGCTCAAATTCATAACACTGGAAAAGTCCATTTTCCTAACAATTTCCAAGTATGCAATCATGTCCGGGACTGTTTTAGGCAAAATGAATGGGGAATCTTCAAATCCATAAACCCTAATCATGGTAGCATCATCCAAACAATACCAATCCCCCCAATTGTGACTAATTGTCCCATTGAAGTCTTTAGGCCTAAGAAACCTCTTTATCTCATCAGATAGAGAATAAGCACATGGATGATTATAGAATTTGTACAATGGTTTTACAAAATACTCCTCAAAGTGTATGAAACAAGAATTAGAAAACTTGCTATCCCAAACAGCAATCCATAATTGAACAAGTAATGACATACCTTATCAAATTGGGAAATTCTCATCTTCTGAGGCCACAACCCTAACTCCTGTCCAAAATACAACACCATATGCATCAACGGTGAATAATTCCTAAGATGTAAGATAGAGGCTCCATTTTTCATTGTCATCAACCCATAATCGAGCCCCTTAATAATGTATGAGGCATAATCAAAAGGTCTAGAGTTGTGATACTGAATATCTGTTGAAATTATCATAGGCGCGATTGACATAGATTCAGGGACTTCCATTCCCAATACTTGGCCTACCGAGAAATAAGTATACTTCATATAGGGTTCAAAAAGATCAACATGGAAGGGGGGTCCATCACTATCCTCTAATGTAACTAGTTTGCCATCCTGTCTAGTTCTATGCAGTGGAAACCTCCAACCTTTATAAATTGTGTACATCCTCCTGAATTCCCTTTCTAATTCTTCACATATTATTTTCTCATTACAAACCCCTTCCAATTTGAAAACCTCGCCTATTGCATCTTCTGATATATGTATCAATGGTTTCCTGGATGGGTCACAAATGGCTTTGAGTTTTGAATTATAATGAGCGGCCAACAATCTCACCAATTTAACATTGATAAATACATTAGGGCAGACCAACTTTCCCAGATTAAGCTTCCATGGATTACATACTGGTTCAAAGCGATTCCTCCGATAGTAATGAAAACTAAAAAGTTCATAGCCTCTTAATGGTGTCCAAATATCTCCTATGAGCTTACATTTGTCATCTAGTTTATCCACTTCTTCCCTAAGTTGTGCAGATCGCCTGGCTTTAGGTCCAGAGCTAGGTAATTGGTCGATAAGATCTTGCCTTAGCTTTCGCTCAGTGCCCTCTGGCTCAATTTTAGTTTTCTATTTTTTCTCTCTAGACTGACTACTTTCCCCATGTTTTCTCCCCTTCAATTTTCCTAAACTAGTGGCTTCCATTCTTCAAAAATTACAGAAGTCAAGGCGCAAAGAGCTTACTGTATTTCGCTTGAAACTTTTGAGTTGAAAAAATGCTCTGGTTCTTCATTCGTCCTTTTGCTTTCTCCGCTATCAATTCTGAAATAGTGTTTTCAATTGAATTTTCCTTAATTCATGAAGTTACTTATGCTTTGTGGTGCCATTAATGTTTTAGCTAAAACACGAGTGTAGTAGGTCTTTTTTTGAAACTCTCACTATCACATCATGTAATTTTGTCAGCGAGACATTTTTTAAATCTTGGGAAATCTTTCTATTAGGGCTTTTACCAACATTCATTAAAACATCTGCTAAGACATCTTGTAGTTTCCCCAACACTTCGAGTCTCCCCGAGAGTTATTTTCATTCACTCGTATCTTCGCTATCGATAGATCATATGTTGCTAAGATGTCTCGTAGTTTCACCGGCGTTATGATTCTCCCCGAGAGTTATCCCTTCAATCTCAATTATATTGCTATAACTCCCACCAATGCAAACCTATCGCTATGACTTAATAGGTTGGGCAGACAATCTTCAACTTACTTCAAAGAAATATATCTTGCTGAGGTATTTCCTTTATTCTTTATCGACAAGACCCCAAGCCAATTTTGCTGGTATGTTTTCTTCATCAATTCTGATCGCTAAGACACAATGATTTTCTTGCCAATGGAACTTCACTCAGTATGACCTTCTTATCTCTCCCCGCTAAAGTTCATCTCACCGATGCATTTCTTCATTGGCGAGACCATAAATCATGTCTTTCTGACGATCATTCCCATATCACCAATTTCCTTATCAATACAATTTTGTCAGTATGTCATGAAGGGTCGGCATGACATCTTCAACTCATCCCAATAGTATTATCTTACCAACAGAATCCTCCTTTGCTTTATCGACAAGACTGGATGAATGTCTCAGGCTGACATTAGGAATTTTACTCCGATGGCACCAGTCAAACTGACACATTTCCCTATGCTTTGAGCGGTAAGACGTATACTAGCTCGATATGACTTCTTACTGTCACCCCAATGATTTTTATCTCACTGATAGAATCTATTTCCCTTTGAGACTGTGAACTGCATTTTCTCGATGTGTATCTTCAAATGAAACTTTATCAGTATGACATTCCTGGCCTCTTGCCGATACACTGAAAAATATGTGTTAGTATAAAATAACTTATGGGTCGGGAAGACCTGTATCATCTCATGCCGATATGACTTTATATATTCAAATGCTTGGGGTCAGGTGAACTTTATGGGACCAAATGATAAATACTAACTAGAACATGGGTGACAAAGCAAATTACATCAATTTTATATTCATGATATGGGCTTCTTTGGAAAACTTTTATGAGTATACACAACTATAAAATTTTCAAATTTTACAGTTCTAACAATCTCCTCCTCTCATTTAGCAACCTCTTCTTCATCCTTTGGCCTCTGTTGCTCCAACTCCTTTACCTAAAGTTATTCCTCTACTGCCTTTTCTTGAGCAGCCTTCAATTCTTTCTCATGAGCTACTTCTTCCACTTTCTTTAATGCTCTAGTCACTTCCACTTCTCAAGCTAGCTCCTCAATTTTCCTCTTTTGTTCTTCTTCTTCTTGGGTGTCTTGTTCAGTAGCCAACTTTTAGGCATTCTCCATTAGTTATTTTTGTTCCCTTTTAGTTAGTATATAATTTAACTCCATCTTTGCACTATGTAGACTGCCAACTTCAGACCCTGCTTCCTCCTCTCCTGGGTTCTCTTCAAGTTTCTTTTGATATTCCTCCCATTCAGGTCCTTCTCCTTCCTAAGATGGAGTTCTTTTAGAATCTGAAGAAATGTCTTCTATATCAACTACAAGAGGTTCATCCTTTTCAACAGTTGCAATTTTTGAAGTTGATGGCACGATAGAAGCATTTCCCTTAGTTTGTGGAGGAACAACAGCATGTCCCTTTCTAGAATTCTCCTCACCAGGGTGAACAATGACCAAGGGTATGGCAGCAAAACCTGAAGTAACACTAGCAACAGCCACAACATATGTAACCTTTTCTTTTCACAAAGCATCATCAATATCTCTTAAAGAAACATCTTCCTTTGGTTGAGGAGGCTCTTATGTGGTTGCTTCCACTATTGCAACAACTTTCTTCCACCTTCTATATTATTTTTTCTTTATGGAGGAAGTGGGTTCACTGTCGGAACCTCTTTTCTTTGACATCCCAATTCTTGGTTGTTTCAGATGGAGTTCAATCAATTTCAAGCTCTTGTTTACTACTCCCTAAGACACTTTTATGATTTTAGTCTCTTCCTTTTCTACCCAATTAATGGGCTCCAAGCTTTTTGTAGCCACTTAGTCCAAATCATACCAGAGATCAAGTGTCATCCCATCATCTATAGTACCTTTAGGAATATCATTTTTAACCTCAAAATCCCTCATCTGAGGAATTTTTAGCCTCTCATAGCTCTTTTTCCTTACTTCAAACTGATCTTGGAGGTTATCCCAAAAGTCTTCTAGAAATGGAATATGCTAAGTAAAGTGAGAGGGATACAACACATGCATTTTATTCTTAGGATCAAAATTATTCCTATAAGTGTGTTGCTACAAATTTAGAGCCTGGAATTCTTCAGTTGCTGATTTAGCCATTACCGAAGAAGAACAAGAATAAAATCCCAATTTCAAGGGAAAAGAATGAGCAACAGTCTTATTTTGCGAGAAGAATACAATATTTACTTCCACAGCTTTCCTAGAAAATTCCATAAGAATCCACTTGTCGCCACAACATCTTAGCAACTTAAAAGGGTGGCCATCAAAACCAAATAGCCTAAAATAAGTAGACTTGGGGTATTGAATGAACCAATACCCCCATTCCCAAATAAAATCCATAGCTTCTAGTGACAATATAAAACCAATGTCACTTGTGAGCTGATTTATTACCACATATAGGAAAGCATCATTGACTCGTTTAAAGTGCTTCTCTGAAGCCTTTAGCTCAAGTTGTTCGTAATACTCCCAAAGCTTCTTTTGATCCCGGCCATCATCCATTGACCCCTGAGTGTTTAATCCAGGAAACCATCCAATCCTTGTTGCACAATACATGATATAAGAAGACATATAAAATGTCTTAGTCTGTGTTACCTTGAGGAGTTGGCCATGAATATTGTCTGAGATGATTTTCCCCCAATCTAAGCATTTCTTTCCATCTAGAATCAATAGGATAAAAGGAAACATCCAATGTTCAAAAATACGAGAATTGGATTTTCCAAATTCTCTGGCCAGCTGTGTCATAATATCTCCTATGTCTTCAGAAAATCCTGACCTCTTAAGATTAAGTGGAACCTTCTTTATTGACTTCTTTTCCTTCTTAAGCCACCATTTATTGATGAGTTGTTTGTTTCCTTCCACATCCCTATTCCATAGTTCAAGTGCTTGAGCCTCAGTCATCATCTTCAAATCAAGGTAAGGAGGGAGGTCAAAGACATGTCTGATCATGGTCGAGGTTAAATCAACAATAACATTACCCTAAGCATCAAGACATTGTCTCTGAGTAGGATTATATGCCTATGCAGTAGTTAGGATGAACTCAGGACACTATTCAACAATAGGAAAACTAGCTACATGAGCTAGCCCTAATTCTACAATTCTCCTTGCTCTTGGGACATCACCCTCTGAAAATGTATCTTTGTGAAACTGCTCTAGATCCATATGTCCTACCAATGTGTCAGTTATGTTCATGACTTCAGAGTCAAATTTAGATGGAACAAGGTCCCCTTGATACTTTTACTTAATTGTGTAGGGCACTTGTTCTAGTTTTAATCTCTTAGATTTGGCTCTCTTTTATGTTCCCTCAGATGTTCCCTTAGAAGATACTTCCTCAATATGTACTTCCTCTTCAGAGTCAGACATTTTCTAGTTATCCTACAATTTTCTATTATTAGGAAAAGAGGAAATATATATGAGGAGTAGCTTAAAAAACAAGCATTCATATGACATCCATATTAATTCAATTTAGAATCCAATTCAATAATTTAACTCATCATTTTCAAGCCTTGGGTTCAAAATAAAACCAAGAACTTAGTCATTTTAAACCATAAATTGAATTTTTTCAGGTGTCAGGATTGGGTCATAACAGGTACCATACCTATGTTTAAAGAAGTTCAATGTAATTCCAAAGTCTGACCCTGTAGTATTCAGGGGTCAGGATTGGGATCAGGTCTTGGCTAGGCACATAGACACATGATAGTCAGGTATTAGTGTGCAGTTCGATATCATAGAGTAACAGAGAGTCAGGATCAAGTCTTGACTGGGAAGTGGTAGTTAACCAACGAAATCAATGAATATGATCTTGCAAAGTTCCGATCTTGACTTTGAACCATACTATAGGATCGGGTCGTCATTCGGAACTAGACCCATCCAAAATGAATAAGTGTTAGTAGCTTCCTGAGTTCCAAACCCGATAAGACATCAAGAGTCAAGATTGAGACTCTGTCATGAACCAAACCTTAAAATGCACACTGGGAATGGGTCAACTTTGAGTTCTGATCCCAACAATATGTCAAGAATCAGTATCGGGGTATTGTCAAGTCCATGTACCAATCGATGGGTTGAAGGTTCCATGTTGAAAAAACTTTTGACCCCGATGGTAATGCGGGGGTCAAAAGCAATACTTGGAAGAACACTTTAGTCAACAATTTAAACCAAACTCATGGTATCAGTCGAACCCCCGATCCTGATAGTAATGTGCGGATCAGGCAAGTGGAGGAACCGACACCAAGCAATAGACAAGCCTAAGTGTTGGTATGATTCTTGACCCCGATATACATGCAAGCATCAAGAATCGAAAGGGTGATGGATAATGAAGGTGGTAAAAAATGTAACAGTATCCAAAAATGTTCCTTCGAGACCGGGTTACGTGTGGGATCAAGAACTTTCGATTTAAAATGACCAAAAATTCAAAATTGGCAATTCAAACCAATCTAACTTGAACATAGAGAAAAACCATAGACAACTAGGGCATAGCGAGATGGATAATCCTGTGACCAAAAGACAAGATGACAACACAAGAGCATGAAATAATGCACAACGAACCCAACACAGGTTCGAGAGTGAAGGAGAACGCACCAAACAGTGTGAAAGAAAACACAAAGATGCAAAACAAAGTCAAACAAGGAAAAGAAAAATGAAAAGAAAACAAGAACAACACGGGAGACAGAAAGCAACTAGAATGGAAGTAAGAACACCTACCTTTGAATGCACCAAAGAATTATGGTAGCACATTGAAAAATTACAGCGAACTCCTCAAAACCCTAGCTCTTTGTCACTCTTGTTCTTGTCGTCAAACTCTTCAAAGTAGAATGGAAAAAAATTGAGGAGCAGTGAGATTTAAACCTGTTCACACGTGCGAGCAGTTATGGAATTAATGGTGGGTTGGTTAGATCTTGAGATTCAAGCAAAGTCATAAATACGAGGTGTAGGAATGAAGGTAAGTGGAAGTCGGGGTCGGGGAATGGACCGAGACCAAACTTTCACTAGGTGAAAAGTTCAGTCGATGGCCCATGGCCTGGAGCCCGATGAACAAACAAAACAACACAAGAATTAGAATTGGGTCGCACTATGAACCTAGAACTTTAAAAAGGTCAAAGCACAAGTCACAGTCCAAAGTTTGATCCCGAAAGGAAAAATGAAGTGGGAACCGAGATCGAGACTCAAGAAGGAACGAGAACTTTCAAAAGATGCAAAGTTTAGTCGTGGTCCGATGTCCGATGTGGGAGTGAACAAAGACACGAAGGGAGTCAAACATCAGGATTGGGCCAAAAATAGGAACATGAACTTTGAAAAGTTCTTGGTTCTAATTTCAGTTTGAATCCCGACTCCGTCACAAAAAAAAAGCACAAGGAAAAAGAGGGGCTAGAATTGAGGACATGCACAAAAACTTATACTTCACAAAGTAACAAGTGTGAGTGCCAATACGCGATCCGAACCTGAATGAACAAAGAAAAGACAAGGAAAAAGATGGGGTCGAGACCAGGACATGAACAAAGACTTGAACCTTGTGAAAAGTAACAAGTGCATGTTCCTTCCTGAAACTCAAACCCAAACAAGCAAAAGAAACAAGAACTTAGGAGAAAAAGAACACCTCCTAAGACCCAAAAATGAACACCAAGGACAAACAAACACAAGGGGGGCCCAATTTGACCAAAAAACAAAATGGGGTGGTTATGCAAAGCATAACAATTGGTGACTCGGCTGGGAAAATGGTTTACCCATTTTCAAGATACTAAAGAATTTAGTCACCCAGAACCTCTGGTTCATGAAAATTTTAACTCAAGTATGAGCAGTCATGATAAACAAGGTTGAGTTGGAATCTCAAACGTAAATCAACAATAACCACTTTGAATCTGAGTGTGTGTAGTGTATGGTGCATCTCTTTCCCTAAAGGTTCTTCATACCCATAAATAACTATATTTAAGATTCAAGCTACGTGTGTTGAACTTTTTTTACTATCATGCAATGATATCTAGGTATTACTTCGCTGCCAGCTAGGTGTCTATAGCCCCAATCAAGATACCTCTAGTTCTCTTAAAGCATTTCTCTACTGCTAGCCAGGCGTCCATAGCCCCAGTAGAGATACTTGAATTACCCTTCTCATATTGATTTTTTCCATCATTTAATGGTTCTCTTTTCTTTTCTTTTGTATAGGCTTCACTTGAAGAAATTATTTTTATCTTTTCTCAATACTCGGATATAACATCCTAAAATTTGGGTTGAGAACTACAATGGACCTCATGATAGTGTTAGGACTCAGATTTTTCACTTGAATCTAGAATACAGTCACCCTGAGACCAATAGGCATTTATGTAAACAAATGTTTCTATCTATTTTGTGACAAATTCAACCGTGGTTTATGAGATCGCTTACAATATACCTATTTTTTCTTAACCTTTCAGATTGTTATTAAAAAAGAACACAAGACACGTCTTGAAATGAAAAATTTCAACAGACATACCAGAAAATACCTAAACCAATTTCTCTCCTAGTACCTTTAATATACCTTGAATAACCACCCCTTCATTCTGAAATGGAGAAAATGAAGGTCACCCTGAAACAAAAGAACAGAAACACAAACAACAACAAAAACAACAAACAAACCAATAATGAAAAAACAAAGCAACAAACCAGAAAACAACTAATTACATATATACAACCAAACAGAGCATCAAACCCTCATGGGCCAAAATAATTTTTGAGAAACTGTCCATTGACAAGCAATGGAACAGGTTCTCCCGTTAAAGTACTCAACCGAAAGGAATTATCACCCAAGATTTTGGTAATCTAATATAGACCCAACCAAAGTCAGTCAAACTTTTGTTGATCACCTTTCCTTTCCCTGGCTTTATCCCACAGTAGAACAAGGTCCAATATTCTGAAAGCTTTAATTTTGGCTCTTTTGTCAAACCAACGTTTGACAATAGCCTAATGTTTGGAAAACTGCTGGAGAGAAGCATCCCTTTGTTCTTACAGACTGAGTAAACTAGTCAGTTATACCTCTATCCTATCATCATTCAAATAAAACTCCTGCATGAACCAAAGAATGGGTATCTGTAGATGGATAAGGAAAACGAGGCCTTGGCCATAGACTAGCTTAAACAGTGAATTTCCTAAGGAAGCTTTGATTTGAGTTCTATCTTCCCATAAGGAAAACCTTAGCTTTGTGTGCCAATCCCTAGGATTACTCTCTAATAACTTCTTAATTACCTCCAATAAATTCTCGTTAGTAGTCTCTACTACACCATTACCCTATGTATAGTAACTAGAAGAGTATTTTAACACAATTTTATGCTCATATGCCCACTAAATAAATTCCACGAAAGAAAAGGTAGGGCCATTATCACATACCAGGGCAAACGGTACTCCAAACCTAGTAACGATGCATTCGTTTAGGAACTTAATGAGAACTTAAATGGTGTTGTTTTTGCAAGGTTGATCCTCAGTCTAGCGGGTACAGTAATCTGTTACCATCAAAATGAACCTATGACCTACAAATGAATTCAGATTAATCACCTTGACAAAGTCTAATGCTCATTGGGCGAATGGCCTTACCTCGTATACCAGTTGTAGGGGCATTGCAGGGTTGCACTCCCTAGATGTAGAAGTCTAACATGTATGAAATGTCCTAACATGTTGGTGGGAATCTAAGAACACATGGGGACAATAATAGCTGGATTTCAAAATTTGGTGTGCCATAGAATCAACAAAACCGTGCTCGGTACCATTTCTTCCATGAAATTCAGCAATGGCTTGTTTTGCTTGTTGTTGGTCAAGGAAACATAGATAGACACCTTCAAAATTCCTTCTACATAAAGCTCCCCTTTTAAGAATATAATGAGAAATCTTTAGCCTTAATGCTCTCCTCTACATGGTATTCATTCCATTTGGGAATTTTTTATTCAACGGAAAAAAGATCAGATCTGCATACCAAGGATCACCTGTAAATGATTGCACAGTATACTATTGGAAAGTAATATTGGTATCAATGTATGTCATAGCTTTAGATAAACCTTGTCCTCTGACCAACTTCATCAAGTGGATTTCAAGGTCGAATTCTTGTAGAATTTCCATTCATTTTCCTTGTCATTCACCTAATTCACTCTACATAAGAAGAGAATTCACTGTAGGGTTAGGAACTATGGCAGTGATCTGGCTACAGAGAATATAATGTCTAAAAAATTTAACTGCTCGTACCAGCGTGAAGGCCTATTTTTCCAAAGATGGGTATCTAATTTCAGCATTCTTAAATGGAGAACTCAAAATCATTCGGCCTTTCATCCCCTTTTCCATTCCGCTATGTCAAGATAGCAACACAAGAATGATCAGATGCAAAAGAATAAATATAGAAAGGCTTTAGATAATCAGGACTAGTTAGAACTGATGCCTCTGATATAGATTGTTTGGTCTCTGAGAATGTAGACTTAGCCTCATTTCTCCACTCAATTTTTGAATCCTTCTTCATCATTTCATTAAGGGTTTTAATGATCTCCGCAAACCAAATTATGAATTTCCTTACAAAATTTATCTTTCTAAAGAAAGACCTCATCTCCTTTTTGTTGTTTGGCATGGTCAGTTTCAGAATAGATACC